>OZ026550.1:1913851-2011351 GCA_964020155.1 Chondrilla cf. caribensis | reverse complement strand
AAACTTGTTAACACAAACTACAAGGGACCCACAGAATCAATTCTTATTATCAGGATTTGCTTACTACGTACATACGTACATACGTATACATACATATACGTATGCACACTACTACAGCAAACCAAACAGAATTCAGAAAATGCATTGAGGGTATTTGTCTTAACAAGTTTCTATTGTACATATGTAAATCCATACGTACACCATTATATCAAGTTTACGATATAGAAGTCAAATTTTATTAATACATACGTACATATGGGACAACATTATTTTCAGTAAAAATGATATCGATCAATAGTATTTTAGAGAGGGGACCCAAATGAAGCCCTGATACGTATGTACATGCATACGTATGTACGATAAAGTTAAAAAAGTAAAAAGTAAACAATAGTAAACAATAACAAGAGTAAACAATAGTACTAATCTATGACCATCATATTATGTACATATGTACATACGTACGTATGTACACACATTGGTTAGCACCGTGCTTAAAGTACACTACTCACCATGGGCTTGTTATAGAAGGGAAAACCTTGCATGGCGCGAAGGGCATTCGTTGCACTTGACATTTCCTTGAAGACGACAAACGCCTGCCCCCTCATCTTGAGGGATTTCTTTGCTAAAATATCCAGAATGACCCCAAACTGTGAGAATATGGCATAGAGGGACTTCTTTACCTCTGGGATGAGAAAGAAACAACACTTGGTGAATACTAACCGTGGATAAAATTAATAGCACATAATTCACGCAAATTTATATTAATCATATGTATTAAATTAATAGCACATACGTATGTAATTATTAATAAAAAAAGACAATTGGAACATAATTGATATGGTAACTCGATGTAAACCGAGGTTACACGGGACGGGTAAATTCAAATGATGATGACAAATTGAGATATTATTACGGTTAAGTGTCTACCACTGGCCAATCCACTATGTAGTGGGATATTGCTGACGCGAATTTAAATCCACAGCTGAGTTCGAAGGAGGTTAAAGTCCACTTGTTCCTGATTGTCCCCGGATCACCTAGGAAGAACGATCACGGCCGTTTCCTCGAACAATGACGTCTACCTTACCCCTATACCCCTACCTCTACTACTGAAACCTAACTCTACCCTATCTCTACGTACCTCTAAAACCTAACTGAATCCTAACCCTAACCGTACACCCTATCTCTAAAACCTAACCCTACCCCCTACCACTACTTTCACCCTGATATCACCAAGAAGCTGCAAAATAGCAGTAAAACGACTGTGATAGTTCTTCCTAGGTGATCCAATCACCTCGGCAGTGAATTATAATCCATGCACACACGTTGTGTTTTCGGTGCAATGCGTTTTGAACGTTACAAGTTAGAACAGCTCTACAGGAGCGGAATACCATATTGCTGAGCCATCAACGTTATGGCAGTTCAAGTAATAAAGTATATAAACGTATTCGTTTTGACAGTGAGTAAATCCATGATAAAACTAACACGGAACAAAAACGCCATTGAAGATATTATAACGAATGCACAACCCGCCAGAACGACATAGCAGATTTATAAACGGAATATACATTATTATCCATGCATAATGAAGTTTACCTTCTGTTTTGATCTTCTCGTTCAGGTTGTTGACGTACAGCGTATTGTTCGGTGGAATCTCCATGGCTGGTCCTTCCAATCGTCGTTTACAACACGTTTCGGGGGTCGACGAGTTTCCACTTCCAGTCTGGATTCAGACCTCATATGGGAAGTGGATTGTAAACGCGCGCCCATAAATGGCGGGAAAGTCAGTTTATTTCGCGCTGCAGTAATTCGAACAGGCAGGCACAGGCAGATTCTTGCGTTTTGTGGTTTGAGCAAGTGACCATGACGTGAAAGCTATTTATAGTTGCAAGGGAATTGCTGAGGGGAAAATGAAGGGGATTTCTAAGGGACTTTATCCACTCTTGCTGATTGTGCTTGTCTCTTCCTATTTAAGAAGCGCTCCACGTATGACGAGTCATTCGCGTACTTCGTGCTTATTCTAAAAGGGTTCTTATTTGGATTCTCAAGTACTTTTGAATTGAATTGTGAACAATTCTTTCCAGACAATACGCAATGGTAAGTATTTGTCGATATCAATCAGTTGGTGTATTGATAATCGACCCTACACGATGGTAAGGCTAGTATGTACACTGATTATCCATCCGCGATCTGAATAAGAAGATTAGTTTGAAAATGGAACATACAAGTTACATAGTACAGTGCAACTTATCAAATACATCGTGTGGTACATGCTCCTGGTTGTCTCACTCAGTTCCTAGCTCTTGTCCACTATGTCAACAATTACTGATAGTAAGTACCTCTGATAACTAGTGCTCTTCGAGGTAATTTCTTAGCACATTGGAGTATATAAGATCCCATACCAGAAGTTGATGCAAAATATTGTTTGGAAATTTCTTTAAAGGGTGTTAGATGTACAATGACAAGTAGCATGGCATAAGCTGACATCAGGATGTACTTGTTGAGATTGACAGTATGGGAATGTACCGGGATCTAGAGGGATTGCATGTTTTTTTTTATCTCCCTCTCATGTTCTCTACGAGTTACCATCTCCAATCTATCTGGATTCCCATTCTATAAACTATGACATAACTTTTTAACTCACACTAATAGACAGTGTATACCAATAGTCAAACTGGTTGTGTTAGTACGTGGTTCTACTTCTAACTGATGTGAGTTCACTTTTGTTCAATCTTACAAGGCTGAAGATGACCAATGTGTTAAGATCACCATCATCTTTTTGAAAGATGAAGATGAAGAGGTTTGTGGATATTTATGTGCTGTTCTTCTGCCTTGGTTGTGTATATTTGTAATCTATAGTTTATACTATAGGATAGCCCCCTTTCACAGATACGTACACATGTGTGGTGATGTATATACAGTCCTTTAGACAGGGATAGGCTACTTGTATTTGTAGTTTGTCAACAGTGACGAGTGGTCACATACACACACACACACACACACACACACACACACACACACAAACACACACACACACACACACACACACACACACACACACACACACACACACACACACACACACACACACACACATAACCCAAGTGGCTGTACATATGTATGGGAAATAATTGTTTCTTGTGATAATGTTTTTACATGTATTGTACATGTACATGTATAATGTTTCCTTGTTGAAAAAACATTATGTTACAAAAGAATTATGGTAAATATGTACATGTTTTCCTACTGCCTTACCAAGTTGTATTTTGTGTTTGTTGCTTAGTTATATGCTTATCAAAATCTCTGACATCATTGGTCTTTTTGTCTACTGTATATTTCAAGTCCATTGAAGATGTGGATAGCCCACCTAAAGAATTGGAAGTTGACACAGCAAAAGTTGTGGCCAAGATTCCAGGTGTTAGATTGGATCACCTGCCAGAAGAGACTGGTAAAACTGCTGCTTTGTACCATGGTAAAGAAGTTCGTCCAGACATCACAGGCACATATAATGGACAGAGGTTTGTAATGGACACAAAACATTATGAGAAAAGCTACATTAAAAGCTCTGATGTTAACAAGATTAAGAGAGATAAGAAAGCCACAGGTGAGTGTATATGCTCATACATAATATTTGCATGTCGGTATGTGCATTATGTTCATGTGTGTGTATATACAGTGAAACCCCTCTAAATCGAACCCTTAGTATTCCGGAATTCTCTATAAATCGAACATTTTTTCAAGTCTCTGTACATTATATTACCGTGGATACATGTACATAGGTACATTATGTTCATGTCCATTCGTTCATTATATTCACATACATAATAGTATTATATATGTATCTGTACATACATTATGTTCACATGTGTGTATCTACTTTATTTTCACATATCTGTTCATTTATTATTAATACATAGGTGAAGGAATGGTTTGGCAAGGGGGGGGGGGGGGGGGCTAAAGGCCATGGTGCTGAACTCATGAATAATATTGTAATTGTGTCCATGCATGCAATACTCTACATAGACATTCTTGGTCCCACCTTTGTGATGAGTGGGGGGCATGGCCCCCCTGCCCCCCCCCCCCCTGTTCTGCTGCTTATGATTATGTATGTACATTATATCTATAGGTACATATACGTATATAATAATTAATTCAGTTCGTTTGATTGTTTACTAATATTGTTCACACATCAATCGAAACTATGGCACAGAATGCCAACAAATGTTTAGTGATTGTGAACAAGGTACTGGGCAATGTCCTTTGCGGGTTAAAAGCACCTGCCTTACTTTTGTGGAGTTCTTCTCCACTCCTGTTTTCTCATTTGCAGCTAAACATCATTTTTAATTACAAGTCCCTTGTCTTTCAGTTGCTAGCACCTGGAAAATCATACTACGAAGATTTGACAATAGTTTCTATAAGGATTCTGTGTTGGAAATTCATCACAAAACATAACATATTAATCATTAGTACACAATCTCACAAGTTCACACTAGATTGCCCACCAAAGGACAACCTAGTGTGAACAATTCAGCTAGTTATGTTTGTGTGCTGTACGTGTATGTACATTGTATATTATGTCCATATCCCCCAAGTAACATACCATACGGACGGAAAGTTTTGCGGGACAAAACTTTCACGAATCATTCAATTTGAAATTCGCGAATCCTATTGCAGTTCGTCACATCACATGGCAGTTTCAATTACGTCATTAGGTGTTCACGAATAAATCTTTCACGAATACCAGTTTCTTTGCAAAATTCACAAAACTGTTAGTTCACGAAACTTTCCCACTATACAGTATGTAATTTGTAACTCATGCACCAGTGCATGCGGTATTTCACAGCTTCATGTGCACACACTTTATAATAAGTATGTGCATGCATGTAGGTATGACCTAGCTTGTATATTATATATTTTTTCAGGAATTACTTTTCAATGTCAACCTTGTAGGTAGTGACTATGCCATTATGGTCAATAGTGGGCATAAAATATCCGAGGAAAAGGAGAGAATGATGAATCAAATGGGGAGGTACATTGAAGTCCCCTATACCCATGCTGGGTGGGAAAAAAGTCTCAAATCTCAATTTCTGAGTGCATTCAGGAATTGAACCAAACATAGAATAATTTTGACGGAGGTACATAACATTTTGTAAGGTGTGTTTTTGGCGGACTTTGTGACATGTGTGCGTACTATGTCATTATGTTTATCCATGTTTGTGTGTGTCTGCCCTATCATGCACTACGTATGTCTATGTCATTACTCACGTAATTCTGTGTATCCTGGCGTAGTGAGTTGTAGACAATAGTTATTTATACTAAATAGGTGTACGTACATACATACACATAGTATATAACAATATAAATAGCAAAGAAAGTGTTTACTAATGTAACTTCCTGCCTGGTTCTCACTCTAATAATCCCAAACAACAGGACCTGTCCATTGACCTGTACAATTTATCTGACCTGTGCTGTACCACATAATATATTAGCACACTTTTCTTTGACCCACCTACTAATCACCCATGCACCAGGATATACAAAAATATTACATAATAATTATATAATATATGATTAATTATATAATATATGAGAATACACACGTACTATATGTACGTATATTACAATAACGAATAATTCGAGTTGAAAACCCAATGTTGCTAGTAATGAGAGCTTCCTGTTTAGTCTCAAGTCAGCAACATCAGCTACTGATTCTACTCTCCTCAATTCCTACAGATTTGAAAGCCTCAATGTCAATATAGAAGCACTTGCATGTCTTTGTAAAGTAAAATTTTCTATTATAAACATAATATGACATTTTGAGGTTATGATATTATAAATATTATTAATAATAATGGTATAATTAATATATCCCAATTCTGAGTTCCAAAGTGTATAAAGCAATATTGTATTCCTCAGTCTGTGAGAAGGAATCTACGTCAATCGACATGTTCTCATTAGCAAGTTGGTCCTTGAGTGAAAATATGGTTGGTATATATTATAATGTAATAATTATTGGTCTACGTATAATATATACAGTCATATATGCACATTGTGAAGATACACACTGTGAATACACACTATCACAGACACACACACACACACACACACACACACACACACACACGCACGCACACACACACACACCATCACCACTGTCTAAACATGTTGCTAAAAAAGAGAATTCAAAATTTCCTGTTTTGTTTCTGATCTTCTGAAAGATTTATTAAAAAGAGGATTCTGTTTGGAGTTTTGCTGATCGAGCTGGGCTATGCCTGTCATGAATGAGAAGAGGCAGAATTGTAAAAGGTTTTGAATAATATTATAAAAAGCAATATAGTTAGTCACTGACACAAAGGATTTGTCACCAAATGGCAAATATTGTGACAAATGAGACATACATGTATATGTAACATCACATTTATGATGGGACATCACTTAACATGACAACATTTGTGGCTTTAGCCCATCATCACAATTATGAATTATTATACATATTTGTACCTAGATACAGTACATACGTATGTATGTATGTACACATGTAATTGTATGCATGTATGTAGCATTATGTATGTGCGGATACATACATATGCACATATGCACATATGCACAATGTCATATGAACATACAAACTATGCATATAATGTGTGAAGTCAACTTACTGTATTGCTGTACAGAGTTGGCAGCTACCTTCTGAGGCTCAACGTGTGTTGGGGGGATAGCCCATCACGGCGTCTCCTTTCAGCAACCTTTGGCTTGGCTGAGAATTTAGTACACAATTATAATACAATACATGTAAGTACATACATATGTACAATACAGTACAACTTGCTCAGAAAGTACGAACATACTCTGGTTTGTACACACTTACGTACATACGTACATACTCCTGACTGCTACACACACCTCAATTAGTCCCTACCTTATGTACACTTTGCCAACCAGAACTGATGGTATGTATGCGTATACCTTTAACAAGAAGTATATTTGATGTACCCTCTAAGGTATATACGCACGTACCTGCTATAATTATAAGCAAGTTAGACTGGATCTACATACATACATACTTACGTACATATGCAGTTAGACTTCTTTACAACAGATAAGAGTAAACAATGAACAATAGTAAACAACAACAATAGTAAACCAACATTGATCTATATACTATATTATGTACACACATTGGTCAACACCCAGCTGAACGGCACTACTCATCATGGGCTTGTTATAGAAGGGGAAACCTTACATGACTTAAAGAGCGTTTGTTGCACTTGACATTTCCTTGAAGACAAACGACTGACCCCTCATTTTGAGGGATTTCTTTGCTGGAGTATCCAGAGGGACCCCATGTGTGTTTTTGTATGCATATGTGTGCATGTGTGTGTCAGTATGTGTGTAATGAGTGTGTGTGTGTGTGTGTGTGTGTGTGTGTGTGTGTGTGTGTGTGTGAGTGAGTGTGTGTGTATGTGTGTGTGTGTGTGTGTGTGTGTGTGAGTGAGTGTGTGTGTATGTGTGTGTGTGTGTGTGTGTGTGTGTGTGTGTGTGTGTGTGTGTGTGTGTGTGTGTGTGTGTCATCGGATTCACATTTAGCCAAATGAGTTATTCTGATATTTTCCGACACAGCGGCTTGTAAAAAATTGTTAACGAGCAGTTTCAAATGGCTGTTTACAGTTTCCTTCTAGCTGTAGTTGTGAAGTTATTGCTTTCAAATTGCATGAAATTTTGCTGAAATACTCATATAATAGTAATATGTTTCTAATTACAGTGTATCGTCCTATCAGGATGCCTGGCTGCACTAGGCTCAGTGGAGATTTCCTTGTTTCTGAGTTGCCTGGATATAAGCAGTTGGGTTTGCGACTGGGCGGAAAACCACTCTGTGTTGTAATTTTCCACCTGTTATGGTTCTATGTTTACAACCTACATTAAGTGTAGTAATGCATTTGTAATCCTCCACGTTGGGTAGGCTTGGGATTTATGATAGGATTGACACCATCATATTTGCATTATATTATGAATCAAGCTGCCAGAATTGACCATTTTTAGAATATGTTTCAAATTTGAGCATATATGCAATGTTCTTCCATCTATAATGCCATCAAAAGAAAAAAAATCAAGTTAAACTACACCTTTTGAGGCATTTAAAAAGACCGCATACTTGATGTTGTAGGTAAGATTTATCGGTCTGGAAAATGAAACTATTTTGATATTTTACTTTGAAACAATGGAAGAGATGAGTGACGGGAAGAACCGTATTGTTTCTAAATCCTATGTTTGCTCTATGCAGATCTCTGATTATTATACAATGTTTATATTCTGTCAAACCAACACTAAGTCTTATGAAGTCTCGTTTAATTGCATATAAATCTAGATCTGCCATTGTGTTTTGTCAACCAGAACCTAATCCAACCTCTAATTTCCAATTGATCTGTCACTTCTTTGGTCAGCAAAGTAAAATTTAATGTCACTCTTCAACATACTGGCGCAATCCTTCCCAAAATCAAGGAAGACAGTTTATACTCCCTACATCTTGTAATGCAACATCGAGTTTACAATCACTACAATTAATGTTTCAAATATGATGTTTCCACGCTGTGTATATATGTACAATATTATGTTCCAAAGCAATGAAATTTGTAATTTATGTTATTATACAATATTATACATATCAGTTGTACATCACAGTATAGCGTATTAAATTAATATAGAATAATGTCAAGCTCCCTTATAATACTCAACATATTATATATTAATATTATAGATTGATATTATATTGCAATACACATTACATTATTCGGTAAGTATAAGTATATATTATAATTTCGAATGTCCTAAAACGATTTGTATCAATTGATATCAGCTGCTGTTTTTACATGAACTAGCCATATACACTACAGTACACTGAATTTATAAAAGTATGGCTACTAACACAATGACACAATGCTATCCTCAAAAAATCAAAATCTGAAAGGCTGTTTCATGGGTTCTTATGCGTCTTCCTGTTCTTCTATCATTGTTTTGAGTTCATCTTCCTCTTGGGTCTGTCTGGTGCTACTTCTTCTCCATTTTTCTGGTAACAACGTACCCAACATGACAACGCACGAGGGACCACACTTGAAAGCCACCCACACAACAAACCACATGGTCAGGGCAAACACAACTGCACCCAGCAAATGCCACATAGCTATTACGGATATATACATGACATCCTGATGGTGGTTTACGGCCCAGAGGTCCCTGTAGATGTAAAGGGTGAATGACGCTTGCGATAACCATGTCCCTTGAAACAACAGGCTGACGGAGAAAAATAGATTGACAAACACTTCCCGTCCTTTAAACACGCGCAATCCAGCTCCAATTGCACACAATAGAGCACAAACAGCAATTAGATTGTGGACTCGGACGTTTACCAAGGAATGAGCGGCTGATGAGGTGTGTAAGAGAAAGAGACTACCCTCCACAAAGAATGCAAGCGCGAAAATAACCTTGCCTGTCTTCTTCGGCAGCTCGCAACACTGGCACATGTTAACGAGGTCTACTATTCCGGAGAGAAAGAAGAAGGAATACATTGTGGCGTGCTGGATCTTCTCTGGATCAACCGGGTGATGGGTAAACTGAGCAACATGCCAGTAAAATTGCCCCTGAGCGTTCAACTCCAAAAATATCTCGATAAAAAAACCCACTGCAGATAAAACTATTTTACCCAAGGGCTCCACTGGGAGGCGAGGAGAACACACAAAAGGTAACCATGAGTAGTTCTCAAACGCATGTCTCCATCGTTTCAGTCTTTTGTTATTTCGAGTCCTCTCCGTCCACCCTTCGCGTTTGTCGCGGGTGTTCTTCTCGTAGAAATGACTAACCAGCGACAAAAGTACCCAATAAAATCCATAAAACGATATCACGATCCCAGGAACTATATGCCCGTAATATCCGCCCATAACTCTCAAGAACAAGCACACTTTACTCTCGCCGATTCACACAACTCGAAAACCTGGAGACACGCGCCGAATTGGGGTATTCTATATTACTACTTGACGCCAGGTTCACCTCGCCGGCAATGGGTAATGTACGGATGCACCATAGACCCTAGATAATACCAAGCGCGCACTTCGTGCATGCTCACCTACGAATTATATGTGATATCCGGTCAATCGATTACTTAATATCAGTACGACTTCATGACGGAATTTGTCTCATACCTGTGGCATTTTTATTTTAGTACTATGGTATGTACAGGCCATGAGCTATAGGCGGCTGCAGATCATATTGAGGCACATTGTTCAATCAAATTTATTCTCTTAGCTTTGAACAAGTTCAATTGTCCACTCTGAACCCAATTTAGATATTTCCTCTGACAATTAATATGTGCAAGCTTGTGCATGCATGATGTAATCCGTCATGCATATCATGATTGATCATGTGATCAGCACATTCAAAATGACTCTAGCATAGGGTGAAACCTCTACGAAGGTGTTTACACAATGGATGCACAAACACAATTCATGATCTTACATCACCCACCCACCTACACACGTTAAAGTGAAAATGTATGCAGTACATTATATGAAATGGCTTAAAGTATGTTCTTGTCAGCAACTTAGCAGGTACTATACTAATTCTTTATTAGTAAACCAATTAATGTGTTATCAAGGTGTGCAGGCATGTGCGTGTATACATAATAATATATAGGGATGCATAACATACCTGTGTGTGTGTGTGTGTGTGTGTGTGTGTGTGTGTGTGTGTGTGTGTGTGTGTGTGTGTGTGTGTTAACATACATACTGACACTCACATGCACACACACAAACACACACACAGACACACACACACACACACACACACACACACACACACACACACACACACACACACACACAGTGTTGCTAAAAACGTATGTCTTGCAATATTAGAGCGACTATAGTATGCAGATAGATGTCGTTGTCATAACAAGCATGTGCAACCAATAAAGTTAACGTTGCTAAAATCCATAAAATTGGATGCATTGCAATTGAAAATTGTGATTTAAATATAAGATGATGGAATTTGGAGCTGTTACACTTCCAGAATTGAGCAGACATAAAACTCTAACACAACAACAGCAACAACATGGTAAGAGTTATAAATTCTACCAACTTGACAATGTTAAAATATAATAACAAATACAACACAACCAGGTATAGTGAAGACCCTATGTTTCGCTGTATATATTATTATTATAATGGTAAGCAGGCTACGTACATTGAGCAAAGTCCAAGCTACAGCATGGTAGTGTAGGTCGCACGGCTTGTCAAGCTCAGAGAGCAATACTCTCACAGAGCCTTCCCAACTCACTGGGATCATCAGAGGAGGAACTGCTGTTGCAATGATTACCCACGTCAAGTTTAGAAACCGCTACATCCTCCACAGATGAAGTGAGTTTGGTTTCTTCGTCTGGCGGTCCACTGGTAGTGAGGGTATACTTCCCAAAGCACTTTTCGTTCATTTTTGCAGGCAGAATGTTCCCACACACCCTTGTGATACAACATCCCCACTGATCCAACAATCTCACCAGCAACCAAAGCAGTAGGGTCACCACAATTATGCACAGCACATGCCATGCAGCAATCAGATAGGCAAACATGACATCCTCGTGGTCATTCACCCGCCACCAATCCCTGTTGTTCCCGAATATGATGAATGCTGCTTGCATCAACCAAGTGCCCTGGAACAACAAACCTAAAGAAAATGCAACATTCAGGAACGTGTTACTAGGGTAGAAGACCCGAAGCGATATGGATAGAACACAGACAAACACAGCCATGGTGAGAATGAAATGTATATTTGAGTCCAGCATTGTTCTACCACCGGTGTGGAAGTAGAAGAGCATTCCTTCCATCCAAAATGCAAGGGCAAAGAGGACCTTTGAGGTTCTCTTGGGCAACAGGCACACATTACACAGACTCTCCAAGTCCATAATCCCCGACAGGATGAAAAACGAGTACATAGTCGCGTGCTGTGTTTTCTCCACGCTGATTGGATGACTTCCAAGGTTCACCACCTTCCATATCAGCTGCGTTTCGTTGTTTGTCATGTCGACAAACAATTCAATGAAAAGTCCGACGCTACAAAGGAGTATCTTCAATATCGACTCCGCTGGTAACCTGGGTGCACACGCGATGGGAATCCACGAGCGCTCTTTCAACGCCTTCGTCCATCTATGGACGTGTATGTCGTTTCTCCTTCGTGAATCGCTCCAAGAGGCGATTTTGGACAACTTGAAGTGTGTCAAAAGGCTGAAAATCAGCCACCAGGATCCGTAGAACGCCAGCACCAATCCAGGAACGAGATGGCCGTAAAAACTTCCCATTTTGGATACGTACCGTTCACTTTATCGCATCAGCTAGGCCGCTTTGGCCTCTACAACGTCGATGAGCTCAATTTTGATTGTCACCAAAAGCTAAGGTTGGCGCCTTTTATCGCAACTCTCTCCCGTTTCCGCGTAGCCCCGTACAGCAAACTATATATATATATATATATATATAGGTATATCTATATATCGCATTCCAGCGTACTGTTCTAGCGTTCCAAGTTGATTAATACATGACCAACATTATTTGACTAGTGTTCCGGACGGATAACTGAAGTCGTGAAAGTTCGTCGGCAATCCAGAAATACCACCCCTCCATACTTATCAAGAGCTTTCCGAGAATGCGTATTATGACCAACAAGTGTGATCATGGAATTTCAATTAGCTCCCTGGTCAGGTGTCCATGAGGAAATTCCAATTTCAATTAAGGTTCTTGTGATATCACTCATGATCATCGCCCCTCCAAGCAAAAGGTACAAACTTTGGGACCTCCTATCAAAGTCAGTCATCACATCTTCAGAGCCCTCTGCTCATCAGTATGGAACTCGTTATCTTACGTTTTACTGTCTGTTGGTTATTAATTTTAGATTACTTGTGTCTGCATGAATAATGTATCATCTAATCACATCACACTTGCATACAAAACTCACACAGTCAATTATTACTGTTTATTATTATTAGTTTTATTTCTTTCAGTTACGTATGGTTTGCCTTGCCAGGTTTCCAGTGCATCTCTGTAACCTGATTGTACCCCTGAGTCTGAGGCTGATTTTTGTATCCATTGTAACAGTTGCACTTGAAGTAATGATGAGTGTTCCCGACCATACACACACACACACACACACACACACACACACACACACACACACACACACACACACACACACACACATGCACAAATATACACACATGTATATTCAGGCTTACATAAATATCATCGAATTCAAATGTATTTGTGCAATTCCTTATGGTACTGTAGTAAGGGACTATTTTCAGCTGCCAATCACTCGTTTAATCATTATCACTTAATAAGACTGGTGCTGAGTAAGCATAGTCATACCCTTCATCCGGAAAGCTGTAATCCATACATCATATCATATAAATTACCAATCCACACAGCTGCCAGTCACAGCACCTATGGTGCATGCACACGTGCATACCAATTTGATGATATGATTCTTTATAATTGTGTATTAATGTCTGACATGGCTGTGAGGGCAGGCTTAATTGCTATACAGTGGAACCTCTCTATAAAGGACACGTTGGGACCATAATTTTAGTCCTTTTTACAGAGGTTTCCTCAATTTAGAGGTTATTTTGTACACTTCAGTACTACACTGGGACACAGAATGGTGTCCTTATTATAGAGGTTTCCACATTTCAGAGGTTTGTAATAGAGAGGTTCCACTGTATATATTATAAGAATATAAGAAAATAATCCATATACGTACATGTTATGTAGACATATATGTAAATTGCAAGGCATTATAGGCACGGTAAATATTCTATCTATTTTAACTGCCCATGGACTCCCGATCTACAAAATTGATGTATACGTGCACTATATACTATATATTAAGGAATATATATTATTTAATTTATATTATCAGGAAATATTAATATTCTTCGATAACAATAATACTATACATAATGAAATATTATGTTCATATCATAATATTGTTGTATATAATAATTATGCATGATAAAAAATTATTATAACTAGTATTATGTATATTATATGAAGTTTTCATGTGTTAGTTATGTGAAATAACCACATGAAATCACACAGTGAAATTTGGATTTAGTTGGCAGGCCGCTGTTAAAGCACCTGCAGGTGAACCATTATCGTCCTGGAAACAGAAAACTGAGCTCGAGACATAGCTTGTAATATAGAGAAGTTGCTCCTCTTCAGTTGTCATAATATCGACCACAATAATCATAGAGCAACAAATGATTATTTTAAAATCTTTACAAAAACTAAATATGAAGCCAAATACAGTTCATGTATTGAATTGTATGGACATGCATGTATACAATATCAACATGTGTGCACTCGCGTGTGTGTGTTGTGCAGTTTCATAAGTAGATGTATAATTATTAAGCTTACACATACATATACATGCGTGTGCTGTTATGAAAATGGTAGGTACAAGAATACATATGCATAAAATAATATTATTATTAAAACTAGTACCAATTAATCCCAATAATTATTAATACCTTCTATAATGATAAACTATCAAATGCTGTTGAATTTAGTTCAACTGTTGTTCTCTGTACGTTGGGAATTGCTCCATGCGCTTCCGTTGGGATACTCTTGACTGTAAAGCGACTCTGCTTTCATTTCTGTGGAATATCCTGGTTTCAAGGGGGGCATATAGCAGCCTCTCTTCATAACAACCGGATTGACGAAGTGCTCGTGCAAATGGTCCACGTACTCGATAATCCTACCATTCTTAGAGCCACTGACACAGACGAAATCAAAAAACGACAGATGTTGGACCATTTCACAGAGCCCCACCCCACCAGCGTGGGGACACACGGGAATACCGTATTTGGCAGCCATGAGTATGACGGCAATATTCTCATTGATGCCTCCAAGACGAGCACTGTCAACCTGGCAGTACTGGAGAGCACCCGTCTTGATAAACTGCTTGAAGAGTACGCGGTTTTGACAACACTCACCAGTAGCCACACCAATGTTGTCGCTGGCAAGACTCTTACTTATCTCAAGATGCCCGAGAATGTCGTCTGGTGATGTGGGTTCCTCAATCCAGATTGGTTTGAACTTTACTAGTTTCTTCATCCACTCAATGGCCTGAGCGACCTCCCATCTCTGGTTAGCATCCGTCATTAGTTTTCTATCAGGTCCGATTTCTTCCCTGATGATAGCACATCGCCTGATGTCGTCATCTACATCCTGACCAATCTTCACTTTGAAGTTGTCAAATCCTTCCTCCAAAGCACTGCGACAGAGTGAGCGAATACGTTCATCCGAATATCCCAGCCAACCAGCAGATGTCGTGTAGGCTGTGTACCCTTCTGACATAATCTGAGCCTCTCTCTCACTTCGAGTTTCAAGTTTCGATTCCAAAATCATTTCAGCCTCTTTGGGGGTTAGGACGTCTGTCATATATGTGAAGTCCACCAGGGAGACAATTTCCTTGGGGGACATTGAGCTCAGAAGTTTCCACACGGGTTTTTCTTCGATTTTGGCCCAGAGGTCCCACAGCGAGTTCACGATTCCCGCCACGGCTAAATGCGTTGCTCCCTTTTCCGGTCCAATCCATCTCAGTTGCGAGTCACAGGTGAGCTTCTTCCAAAATGACGCGAAATCACAGAAAATGTCCCGCGCAACACAGCCCTCCACTAAACCTTTCAATGACTTCACAGCTGTTGTGATGATTTCGTTACCCCGTCCCAGACTGAAGGTTATTCCGTGACCCTCGTGTGCTACCCCGGCCACTTTGGTAATGACGTACGCTGCAGAGTAGTCAGGGTCTTTGTGCATTGCGTCCGATCCGTGAGCGTCCTTCGAGGTTTCAAACCTGATGTCTTTTACTGTTATACTTTCGATAACGTTGCTGTCAGAAAGCTTCTGACGTGTAGAGGCGAATAAAGAGTTACAAGCAGTAGCCATTTTAAACTACGAGGTGCGCATCACGTGGTCTAACAGTTGCACAACGATAAAGCCTAATACCCACTATCAATTTTACAATGGGTGTGACATTATTAGTAGCAATAATACCAAATTCGCAAAATAGCACAATATTATGTATATTCAAAAGAATTACAAAAAAGAAATTGTGCATGTGCAAGCACACACACACACACACACACACACACACACACACACACACACACTACGGTACGACTGTAGAACAGTTCACACTGGGCCTCAAGCTCTGCATCCACTTTGCAATGGCCTCACAGCGGAATGGTATTCTGAACGTCTGCACACTGTCATCAGATTGGTGGTCTCCTATGATATTGTCCAGAAGACAATGCAGACCTTTAAACTCAGGACTCTTTGTCTTTGTCATATCGATCAGAACGTTTGAGGAACATAGCACAATCCAGCAGGATTCGAGCTCACGAAACCCTTGTTTCATAGAACGACGGATGGAAACAAGCGAGTTGGTGAAGAGGTTCCCTCCCTCTCTTTCCCTCCACCTAAAAGCTTCTAGACTTGGAATACACGAGATGGCTTCTATCATGAACGGAAAGTGGAGATGAAGTTTTTCCTTGAGAATGTCTTCAAGAGACAACACGGTCAACATTCTACAGAGGGACAAATTCTCTTCAAGCAATTGATAAGAAGTTGAAATGTTGAAACTAGATGTGACAACTTCACTTTTGCCTCTCAGGAAGAGTTGTTGGAGGCTACTTTGCTGTTTGGATAAAACCTGACAGAACGCAGAAAACACAGCAAACAAAGGGAAACGACTGAATCCTACAGACGACAGAGGAAAGTGAAGGGAATGTAGAAAAACAGAGATTTCTTGTTGAGTACTAGAAAGGTTGGCAAAGTGAATTGAAAGACTTTTAAGTGAAGAAAACAGAGACAAAGTATGATTCAACTGTTTGTAAGAAGTAGAAGTGTCTTCCACTGGCGAAGAAGAATCCTCGGTAGTGTGGTTAATGTCCACAGAGATCTCCCTCAGGTTGCCACAAGATTGTGCGTATCTCTCCAAAATAGAGCAAATCATAACGAAATTTGTGTTTTTGATCGACAAACTGACAAGCTTGTCCCTGTCAACTGCTTGCAGAACGCTCTCTGCAGTTACCAATGTGCACGAATTCAATGTTACATGTGGAATTGTCACATGGTGACTTGATTTCTTGGTTTGCATACACAGGGATGACCGAACAGCCCTTACAGTGTCCAAGTTTTCCCCTAGGCAAACAAGAGGAAGACAAATGTCAAAGGGAGCTATTTGTCCTACTTCTACTGTTTGACGTATTCTGCCAATGAAATCCATCCATGGACCAGCAATTAAATTTGGTTCGCAAGCAAGAAGAAGGTGATCTACAGAAGACAAGTCGAGATTCAGTTTGTCTGTGACTTCCCCGAGCAAATGCGGGGGTCTTTTTCTCAATCCTTCACAAATGGACGCAGCAATTTCGGTAGTGAGGCACCGGGAACCGAGAAATTCTTCATATCCGGTGTAAAAGGAGTTCTTTTCACGGGACACGCTAATAATCCAATATTTGTCGATATGTTTGAAATTTTCACTGTCTTTGCATCCAAAGTAGACTCTCCTGTCCAAATTCAAAACTAGCGACCCTCCGGGATGACATTTAAAGAATGTTTCGACCCATTCGTTTGATCCGTTCTCGATTGCTTGCTCGAGTAAGTCGACTCTTATTTCAGGCGGCGCATTTGTGACAACTTGAGCGGCTGTGGTGGGGGACGCCAACACTGTCCTTACACAGGAGTTCTTGAGCGAACGGAGGTTTTCAGACACTACTGGGGCCGACATTTAGTGCACGATACTCGAGACATGAGACATGACGGTTGCCGTCATAGTAATATTTAGAGTACACGTCCACTGCGTCCATGATACAGTCTGTGACATTACGGCAGCCATTTTGTATTTCCCACGTGGTCTGCCTATGCATTCTATCATAGACCATAGACCATAGATACTAGAGAAAACCTATGCTCTAACCATAGACCCTTATGCTCTAACTAACCTCTAACCGATGAATCCTCCGCATACTCCACCCCCATCGACAAAGCTCAAGCTTTTAACAATTACTTTCATTCTGTCTTCACTAAGAGTGACTATGTCCTCCCACACACAGACAACCTTCCTCAACCCACCCAACAGCTCCACACAATTCAAATTAGCCCCAATGATGTCAGTGAAGCACTAAACAACCTTGACCCCACTAAAGCCCCTGGACATGACAATATTAGTGCTGTTATTCTAAAATCATTATCTTCTATCCTCACTCTACCTATCACCACATTATTTCAACAAAGCATTCAATCCTGTTCAATTCCCGATGATTGGAAAATTCACAAGATCAGACCAGTACCAAAATGTGGAGATCCTAGTAAGGTTTATAACTATCGCCCTATCTCGCTCCTCACAATCATATCTAAGCTACTTGAATCTATAATTTACCAGAAAATAATCCCATTTGCCAGCTTATTTATCTCCCATGATCAATATGGATTTATGAAGAATCGTTCATGCCTCAAACAGCTTTTACAGACCTACTCCGATATTTTTAACTCAATTGAAAATGGACATTTTGTGGATGTAATTTACCTAGACTTTAGGAAAGCATTTGACACCGTTCCCCATGATGAACTATTGTTCAAGTTATGGATGATTGGAATAACCGGACCCCTTTGGTTATGGTTTAAAAATTACTTGAGCTACCGTACTCACTACGTAGAAGTGGATGGAGCATGTTCTAATCATCTCCCAGTTCTCTCTGGGGTTCCTCAGGGCAGCATTCTAGGTCCCCTTTTATTCCTAATCTACATTAATGATCTTCCAAATTCAATAACCAGCTCCTCCATCTACCTATTTGCAGACGACACTAAGCTCATTCAATCAATCTCCAAATTCTCAGTATCACACTTACAGACAGACATTGATGCAACTCTCATGTGGTGCCAACAGTGGAAACTGAATCTTAATATCTCTAAATGTGCCTGCATACGATTCAGTCTTAGAAGAACAAGTGCTCCATCTTACCATATGCACAACCACGAACTCTTACCAACCTTACACCACAAAGATCTAGGAATCATCACTTCCTATGACCTATCATGGGATGCACACTACAAAGATATATGCTCTAAAGCATACTGTACCCTCAACCTAATCAAAAGGTCAATCGCAGGTGACTCATCGGTGCATGTAAGAAAAGCACTGTATATATGTTTAGTAAGATCGAAAATATCTTACTGCTCACAATTGTGGAGACCTAATCTGATAAAAGACATAGAATCAATCGAGAAAGTGCAACGCAGAGCCACTAAATTCATCCTAAGTAGTAATTCTTCACAATATGATATTCTTGATTACAAGCAAAGACTCCATCTACTACAATTATTACCTTTAATGTACTGGTACGAAATACAAGATATCCTTTTTCTCGTTAATTGCCTAAAATCACCTACTGATCATCATCAAATCCTTCAACATATATCCTTTTCTACATCCACAACTCGGTCAGCTTATGGAGGCAAACTAATGTACAACTATCGAAAGTATACCAAATCACGTCATTTTTATTACAACAGAATTGTCCGCTTATGGAATGCTCTCCCAACTATTGATCTATCACTACCCTTGTTATCAATCAAAAAATTTATCTACAATATTTTTTGGCAACACTTCACCGTAAATTTTGACCCAGCCAATCCGTGTACCTATCACTTCTTATGTCCATGTTCCAAATGTCATCTCTTAAGATTTTAGTTTCGTCAATATCACTTAATTTATAGAGTACAGTAAAATTCAGTTTGAATATTGTCTTTAGTCCAGTGATTTAATATTTCACATGATTTCTCATTCCACACTTGATTTCTTGTATTTATGAGAGCTCACATCATACATTATAATTTCATGCCTGTTTGGTCACCAACCACCTTTGTTTCATGTAATTACCTGAAGCACACATCATACATTTTAATTTCACGCTCTTTTCCACCAATCACCAATCTCAATTATATACTTAGCTAATACCCTTTATGTACCATTATTCAAGGCTACACTACAGGTTAGTGTTAGTCCTTCAGTCACTTTACAAATCACCATTATTTTCCGTTCTCATTCGTAGCTCACTAATTCCACATGTGACTGTAAAGTTATTAATAATAATAATAATAATAATAACTATAGATTATCTATGCTCAAACATGGATCTTCCGTACCACGAGCAAGCAGTATTAGAGAGGAAGAAATTGCCTTGACCAACTGTAAAAGAGATCTATGATCTTCCCATAGATAGTAAGGTACGTTTGTATCATCAATGTTCTAACTACTGCATGGTCAATTACGGTGTATGTATTTTTATATGTACAATGCCAATCTCAGTCTAGTTTGAATACAGAAGTATCCCACCCAATGGTTAGCCATACCTGGTCCCACTATAGTGAACATCTGATATGTAGTTTTGTGTGCCTACTAGTAGATAACATGAAGAGTGTACAATAACAGGTGGACAGTTTTGAATCAGTACCTTTTGGTGTATATGTGTCTTGTACCTTGTACTACATATGGCACAGAGGAGTGTATGTGTGATGTACCTGGAATAGCTATACTGTTACATGCATGCATAAACACACACACACACACACACACACACACACACACACACACACACACACACACAAACAAACAAACAAACATACACGAACACACCCACACACACAACACACACACACATCAACATTACATTTATCGTATTAATGTATAACTGTGTATACTCCATGTAGCGTTGCATACAGTACCCATGATATAACTATACAATTGTTGAAGTAATTTTTCAGCTGGTGTAAATAGCATTGTTATGCACATGCTCCAAAGTAGAACATGGTCGCAGATACCTCACCGTCACGGTAATACACTAGCTTGGAAGCTCATCTGACGGTGATGGAATGTTAGCACATAATTGTTAAGATTGGAATGCATGTTAACCTGACTGTGTATTTGTGTATTCAGAGATAATCAAATGGAGAGGATTTTGGCAACAGGCAGTGTCAGTCACATCATGTGATAAAGAACTGTTCTGCATACCATCAAAATCATGTACGTAGTGTGGTTTGACATAAGCGGAGGAATGGTTTGGCAAGTGGGGGCTAAAGGCCATGGTGCTGAACTCATGATTGATATTGAAATTGCGTCCATGCATGCACTACTCTACATAGACATTCTTGGTCCCTCCTTTGTGATGAGTGGGGGGGCCATGGACCCCCTGCCCCCCCCTGTTCTACCGCCTATGTTTGATGTGTCACCCAACAAGTGCTGTCCTATCCTGTTTTCACCTTACACTGGTCTTGTGCTCGCCTCACCAGCAAACACACTTTTGTGTAGTGACAATTATTTTCTCTGTTCGTGGGTGTTGTGGGGTCTATAATGTTACACAAGGTAGTGTTAAACGGTGTGTGTTGTGGTAGTCATAGAATGTTCACAGATGCTGTTTTCCTCATCGACTCTTGATGACATCGGGAGTAGGTATCCATATTCTCATAGATTAAGTGGGGCTCAAAGTTGCATCTGATAAGCTTAAATGCCAGTGAAAAAACACTGTGATCCTTGCAAAACAAAATTGACTCGTGTGCAGTGAATTCCTGTGAATACCCCATTGTTTTTTCTGCCTCAATGTACAAATATACTGTACAAATACTAATGAATATCCAGTTACTTTGCCAAACTCATTAATCCATCACATTTTGAAGTCAATTGCGGCAGATTAACGTGAATTGCGGCAGATTAACGTGAATTCACTGTACCTATAATTCTTGGAAAATCATTGCCCCAACGTATTTTATATGTACGTACAATGAAATGTCTCCCCTGCCAAATCTACCTTTACAGAGAGTCCACTTGTCCAAAAAGTAACCAATACCAAACCATCAACTGCTGTACCATGAACCAATCATTATATCTACATTCTGTAAAGAGGTGGGGCTGGGAAACTTGCCCCACCCCTTCATAAGCTCCATTATCTCTGTGAAGGTGACTTCTCTGACCCAATCATTGCATGGCACTAGCTGTTTGACTTCAGAATGCTGATTGATTGAGTGTTGATTTGATACCACCTGATTAGTACTCACAAGTGAACTCTGACCCCTGATAACTCTCAGGTTGATTGCCTCCTGGTTGTGCATTTCCTACTAGACCCATTTGTTCTAAGAAGAAACCCTCTGTAATATGATCTTGTACCTGGCTCCTTCCTGTATTGATGAGAGAGAAGGGGTGTTGGAATTTGTACCCCCAAATGCCATTCCTTGTTTCCCAATGTATTTTCCTGCTGGCTATGTCTTTGATAGCTTGTTGCATCCATATCAGGCCTGCAGTAGGATTTTCCAAATGCTTGGATACGGCAGAATTGTGCAGTTTGAACGTCCAGTGCAACCCTTCAATCATCAAGGCTGCTCTTATTAAGTAACTATAGGCAGTTTATTAGGAACAGCACTATACTGTCAAAGTGATATTTTACTTATGTCCTGAGATGGCAACTACGTAGAGAAGAGAACTTGGGTGATTCTTTTTTTCTCTTCATGACATTGACTTTGTGTGTTGTGTGTGTTGTGTGTGTTATGTGTGTGTTGTGTGTGTTTGTGTGTTGTGTGTGTTGTGTTTGTGTGTTGTGTGTGTTGTGTGTGTTATGTGTGTGTGTGTGTGTGTGTGTGTGTGTGTGTGTGTGTGTGTGTTGTGTGTGTGTGTTTGTGTGTTGTGTGTATGTGTTTGTGTGTGTGTGTGTGTGTGTGTGTGTGTGTGTGTGTGTGTGTGTGTGTGTGTGTGTCTGTGTGTGTGTGTTTGTGTGTGTGTGTTTGTGTGTGTGTGTGTGTGTGTGTGTGTGTGTGTGTGTGTGTGTGTGTGTGTGTGTGTGTGTGCGTTCCTTGGTTGTGTGCGTGCGTATGCTTGTGCCTGTTCATGTACAGCATTCCACTCATGCTGTCTGTTCACCTTTGTAGGGAGACATTTTCTATGGTATTCTTTATTCGATGTGTCCTTTGATAGCGTTTTCACCGCATCGTATGTTCAGTACGAATTGTTTTTCTTTGAACTGTAGCATGTGAGGGATGTTATACCAACACCTACCTATATCACCACAGTACCAACGGTCAACACGCAAGTTGTAGAAGAAGCTAACAACGTGTTCAACAGCCTCAAGTCATCATTGTCCAGCACGAATCACAAGAATGTTATGCATGCGAGACTTTGGCATATCGAAAACGCCAATATCTTAACCACCTCTGCATCACGAGTTCATAATTAGGCTCTCTTGTCGACAGATATCCCGGAACTGTCCACTTTCCGGAATCGGAAGTATGACGTTTCGTATGTGGTAGCGGAATGCCCACGTGACATTGGAGGGGGCGCCCCGTCCGCGCTTTTATACGTTGCATTCACGTTTAACTCCTCGTGCGTTTCAACTACACAAGATGGATTTTCAGAATCGTGTGGGCTCTAAAACGGGAGGCGGTGGAGTGGCAGGATGGTCGGAGTCGAACAGAGACCGAAAAGAACGGCTAAAAAAGCTAGCTATGGAAACTATCGACTTGAACAAGGTTACCTACACCGTACACTGGTCCCTAAGTCAAGACAGTGCTTGGCCCTATTCATAGACGTCGGATTCTTCAACGAAATAGCCTACTAGGATAGAACTGGGTTTAATTTTGAAACACCTGGTTTGTATTACTACCTGAATACCCAGCTATTGAGTCGGATTCTAAGTTCTTGTCAAAGATACGTACGTATCTCCATACATAGGAGACTGACCAGTGGTAGACATTTTTTAGGCACTAGTAACTAATCGACACAAGGGAAGCAAGTAGCTGGTTTTGCTGTCAGGAATGTTCCAGCTGATGGTTGCCATTACTTGTAAAACACTGTAACTGTCTTCAGAATTAATGTTAAGATTTTGAAGTAAAAAAACTGTTTATAAATGAGTTACCAGAAATGTACCATGATGGAACAGTCTCATTTGTGGTTGAATTGTCATGGTATTACTATCGTACATATGTACACATATTCACACTAGTCTTGCATTGCCAGACCCTTGCCCTGCCATTATATTGTCAGTGACATAGTTAGCAAATTATTATAATTGTGAAAATTATAATTATAAAAAATGACCTGCTTGTAGAGACCACATTTTCTTTGCTCTCTGGGACGGTCTTTATAGACAGGTTCCACTGTACAACAACTACTAGGTTGTGTCCCTTGGGTGGTCTTTATAGACAGGTTCCACTGTACAACAACTACTAGGTTGTGTCCCTTGGTGGTCTCTATAGACAGGTTCCACTGTACAACAACTACTTGGTTGTGTCCCTTGGGTGGTCTTTATGGACAGGTTCCACTGTACAACAACTACTAGGATGTGTCCCTTGGGTGGTCTTAATAGACAGGTTCCACTATACAACAACTACTAGGATGTGTCCCTTGGTGGTCTTTATAGACAGGTTCCACTGTACAACAACTACTAGGTTGTGTCCCTTGGGTGGTCTTTATAGACAGGTTCCACTGTACAACAACTACTAGGTTGTGTCCCTTGGGTGGTCTTTATAGACAGGTTCCACTGTACAACAACTACTAGGTTGTGTCCCTTGGGTGGTCTTTATGGACAGGTTCCACTGTACAACAACTTATAGTTTGTGTCCCTTGGGTGGCTTTTAGACTTACGTACATCTCTGGACAAGGTGCACTCTGTTTACGTAGTGTATGGGTTTTAGTTCATATAATATTATTATAGTACATTCATATTTTCTCTCTCTAAGGATCCCTACTTCATGAGAAATCACCTTGGAACATATGAATGTAAATTGTGTCTCACCTTACACACAACAGAAGTGAGTGTATTGCTTGCATATCCATGCCGGCATGGGAAAGTATGTGGATAGTGATCGTGTGTGTGTGTGTGTGTGCGTGTGTGTGTGTGTGTGTGTGCGAGGGTCAATAGGTGTGCATGTTCATGTGAGTGAGTGTATATACGTATGCATGTGTGCTTGTATGTACGTACATATGTATGTGTACATGTGTATGTATTTAATGCCTATCAATTGTGTCAAAGCTCTTGATAACAAGAAACATGTAGGAGTAATATTTCTGGACATCTCCAAGGCCTTCGACACCGTAAACCATGATCTCCTTTTGTTAAAACTAGCCAATCTTGGCCTATCGTCGACAACTGTTTCTTGGTTCAAGTCTTACCTCACAAATCGCTGCCATACCACTCGTGTTGCTGATTCCTGTTCTTCATTTGGTTTCCCATGCTCTGGAGTCCCTCAAGGCTCAATTCTTGGTCCCACTCTCTTCTCTGCATTTATCAATGATCTTCCTTCTATTCTTCCACCAAACTCCACCGTCCTCTTCGCTGATGACACCTCAATCTCAATTACTAGCGACAATCTTCCCACTCTTGAAACTTCACTTCAACTCTCTCTCGACATGGCAAACTTGTGGCTGGAAAGGAATGGGCTAAAGTTGAACTCGTCTAAAACCAAGAGCATGCTTATACACTCGAACAGGAAGTCAAGCAGTGAAGTAAAGTTGTTAATTGATGGAACAGAGATTGAACAGGTCCGTTGCTTCAAGTTCCTTGGAGTTTTAGTGAACGACACCCTCACTTGGTCGGACCATGTCAACTCGATATGTACAAAGGTTACCCGAAGCCTCAGCCTCCTCCGCCGTCTTTCTTGGTTCCTCCCCCAGTCTCTTCTTCTTCTCTTCCTAAAATCATACATCCTCCCATCTTTTGACTACTGTGATGTTGTCTGGTCTGGCTGCACTAAAAGTGAAGCTCTTCAACTCGAAACTCTTTTAAACTTTGCTTGTCGAACTGTCCTCCATAAGCGTAGGGATTACTCTGCTTCCACTGCTCGCAAACAACTAGGCTTATCCACCTTATCTTGTAGAAGAAAACTTCATCTTGCCCAAACAATGTTCAAGTGCTTATCATCCCAGTCTCCTCAGTATCTGTCTCAGCTTTTCTCTGCACCATCCTCACACTACAACACTCGCTCATCTTCCTCTTCCCAGCTTAATCTTCCCTGTACTAAATCTTCCCTTGGCCAAAAGGCATTCAGCTTTGCCGGAGCTTCACTTTGGAGATCTCTGCCAGCCAGTGTTAGGACTTGTAGGGACTACAAGGCTTTTTCTGAACACTGCAGAGACCTTTTCTCATAAATGTAGCAATTATATTTCCTATTACTTAATATTGACATGTTTCTTTGTCTTTGCATGAATTTGATTTTATATATTTTGTACTCAACTGACTTTAATGAACGCAATTGACCAAACTTTTTAATTTTTATATAATTCTATATTCTATATTCTATATTTTATATTCTATATTCTTTTCTATTCTATTATTCTATATTCTATGATTCTATGATTTTGTATTATATTTTTATACTCGTGGTTTTTCTGTTCTTTTTATGTACTTACTTTTCTTTTCTGGGTGCCACTTATAGTAGCCTATGGCTAACGGTTCCCCAGGTTAAATAAGATACCCTGATACCCTGATACCCTGAATTGACATTACCTCTCAGCTTAACTACAAAATTCACCCATATGTACATTAGTTACTCACTGTAGCTGATACTTAACACTCTTGATTTATGGCCACACTGCTAGTGACACAGAACTGAAGGAATGCATGTACTTAAGCATATAGTGGATTCTCATTTATTTACCAAAATTCGTTTTCCAATAATATGGCAGATTAACAAGTGTGGTGGATTAACTGGCTATTTATTAATTCTTGTACGTATGTATATTATATTGGTACTGCATGGGAAATTGTGGTAGATCAAGAGGTTTTGGCAGATGTTTTCTAAAATATAGTGGATTAATGAGTTTGGTGGATTAACTGGATGTTCCTTAGTTCTTGTACGTTACATTGGTACTGGGAAATTGTGGTGGATTAAAAGGTTCAGCAGATAAAGTGGTGATGGATTAACGAGAATTCACTGTATGTGTACAATACGTACACATATGTACAGTAAATTCTCGTTAATGTATGTACTTTTGTACTGCTCCCTTCATTATTTGTAGCCTGTATATTTTTAATCTGTATATTTGTAATTTGTACGTATATACATATATATATATTATATATATATATATATGTATATTGGTGTGTGGTATTATAACACTTTATTCCACTTTTCAGGGGAGTTACCTTGCTCACACACAAGGCAAGAAGCACCAGTCGAATCTGTGAGTTATTCAAGTTGACTACACACACACACACACACACACACACGGACACGGACACGGACACTTATTAGCAATTGTATGTTCTTGTCTTTGAAACAAGCCAACTGTATTTCACATCTTGCTACAAGTGTTTCCTCCAAAATCATTTGTTTTGTACAAACTGAATATTTGTAGGTGATGTTAACCTTTCATGTTTGATACTGTTGTACGTACTTTCTTCCTACATGTAGAGCCGCGAGGTTGGCTAAGGAAGCTAAGGATGTGCCTATACAGCCTGCACCTGAGAAACCTCGTGTTGATGTGAAGAAGTTTGTAAAGATTGGTCGGCCAGGATACAGGGGTGTGTTGTGTGTGTGTGTGTGTGTGTGTGTGTGTGTGTGTGTGTGTGTGTGTGTGTGTGCTAGTGTGTATGTTGTGTGTGTGTGTGTGTGTGTGTGTGTGTGTGTGTGTGTGTGTGTGTGTGTGTGTGTGTGTGTGTGTGTGCAAGTGTGTATGTGTATAGATGCAATGAAGCCTGCTCCAGTCACAGAACCAGGAGAAGGTGACCCCTCCAAGGAGGTGGTCACTCTATAGAGGAGCTCAAATGAGTGTAATTGAGTTGATGATTCAATATCAATCACTGATAACAGTTCGTCATTCACATAGGTTTCACTGTACTTACATACATTTGTGAGTTCTTTCTTACCATGTATATCTTTTCACACATACATACGTAGTTACAAAGCAGAGGGACCAAGATACTGGACAGCACAGTCTTTTCTTTCAGGTAAGCACCAAAATACCATGACATTGTGTATATAACGTATAGCAAGAAATTTTGTGGGACACAATTTTCGTGGATTTCATGGTTGGCCTAACATCTGCAAACATAAAATCTGCGAATTAGGCGTTCTCATTGTTCTATCTCGTGACTGTGGCCAGCAGCTGTGAAATTTTATCTGCAAATATGGAATACCTCGGCTTTACCCTTGGTACAAAGGCTCCACTCCCTGTGTATCTTTACTAAAGGCGATATAACCTATACCGTATATATGTACTGTACATGCACCCTTCCTCATGTATGGATGTACGTACTTTATACAGATCGACTATCCCGAGATATCTGATGGAATCACCCCACATCATAGATTCATGAGCTCCTATGAACAGAGAATTGAACCACCTGATAAGCAGTGGCAGTATCTCTTGTTTGCTGCAGAGCCCTATGAGACCATTGCTTTTAAGGTGTGTGTGTGTGTGTGTGTGTGTGTGTGTGTGTGTGTGTGTGTGGTGTGTGTGTGTGTGTGTGTGTGTGTGTGTGTGTGTGTGTGTGTGTGTGTGTGTGTGCATACCAACCTAGCTAGATGCATCTGTTACTTACGGTGCTATTCCCAGTACTATGGTTCTCAAGTACGTATGTGTTTGGTATACATGTGCATGTGGTATATGTATACAGTACGGTTCAAAAAAAACCAAACGGTAATCTCCTTTACCGTTTTTCAGTTAACAGTTAACGGTTATCCGTTATCCGTTAACCGTTACCGGTAGTTTTTTCATTGCGTAATCATTGATACGCAAGCGTATATTACTTAATAACAGCTGCGAATTGCGTAACTCACGAACGATCCGTCGAAGAGTCAGTCTACTAGATCCAGGAAGACGGAGAGGTGTTCCCATGTCTTTTTTGCTTTTGAATCGTTACTCAAACACTCACCTTCGATACTTTAAGACCTTGTTTTTCAACGATTAAGAATTTATAACGTACTATTCACGGTTATCCGTTAACGGTTATCGGTTAACGGTTACCAGAAATCAGTTAACTTTTAACCAATAAGCGTTAACTGATAACAGGTAACTTTTATCTGGTAACTTTTATCCGGTAACTTTTATCCGGTAACATTTAGTTTTTTTTGGTCCGTACCGTATGTTGTTTATAGTCTCATGACTGTACCCATAGATACCCAGCCGTGAAGTTGATAAGAGTGAAGGGAAGTTCTGGACAGAGTGGAATGGGAACACAAAGCAGGTGGGTGATTCCTTTCTGTTGTGCTTGTACCACGGTCACGGTGTGTATGTACAAGGGGGGGGGAGGAGCTTGTTTGTAGGTTGAAGCAGAATTATTCATATTGGTGGAAGTTTTTATAATTGTTGTTGCATGAATAAAATGGCCAAATTCAAGTGGCAAAAATTGAAATTGGACTAAAATTCGGGCACAATGGCTTCACTATTTATATACTCAATGTCATCACTAATGTTTCTTTAAACCTAAAGAGACGCTCAAGTGGTTCGAGTACGGGGGTAGCAGTACTGGGATTTTAGGGGCTGCCACAGATGTGTGTGTGTGTGTGTGTGTGTGTGTGTGTGTGTGTGTAATATGTGTTCCTACGCGTAACCGCAACAATGAATTTATATTATTTATATTGCGCGAAAACAAGGTGGCCGATTTCGAACGCCGACAATTAGAAATTGGGTTAGAATTCGTCCGCTGAAGCTCCGCCGAACGTAATAACTTCAGCGAAGGTTCTTCTGAATCTAAGGAAGACGCCCAAGTAATTCGAGTGCGGGTGGCGGCAGCCCCACGAGTTTTTGAACTCGAATTACTTATTGAACTCGAATTGCTTGTTTCTGGAAACACTTGCATTTAAAAATTGGATTGACACCTTTGCTATTTCAATGAGATGTCCCATGCATTTCTCTGGTATATCCCTGTTTTATCTTGGTTCACTATCAGCTCCTGTGGACTGGAAGTATCAATGTTTTTTTACAGTTTTTCATGCAGTTCCATTTCAAATTGGATCCAAAACAGCAAGCTGCTATGGCAGTTGCTAGGCAACAACAAGAAGAACAAGAAGGAGAACGATAGTGTGTAATTGTCTTTCTACCCTATAGCTAGCTGTTGTTACTTCTGTACATGTGTTCTAATGGTGTACATAATTGTACATCACTTTGGTGGGTATGTCAAGATATTGCATGTCACCAATCCGTTTCATGTGCTGAGCTCTGTTTAATTGTCACATTTGTGGGTGTGAATTTTTTCTTGAGGACAAGGATTATATATTCTACAAAATCGAAAGGATTTACTGTGCCCTCATGTAAATTTAGCTTCATGTATTATCCTAATAGTCATTCACTATTATACAGGTATAATTTTATGGTTTCAGTATATATCTCAATACGTGTTACAGTATGTATTACAGATCTAACCTTCTTCATGTTTAAATTGTATAGTCAAAACATGACCTGTGTGATTATAATATGCATATTCTAGTACAAATTCACTAAATCTGTGTTCACTGATATTGATACAGCTCTTCTTAATTATTAAATATTGTATTTAATAATATTATGATTAATATCATTTTACATAATGTTATACATGTTTTATTGACTAATTTTAAATGAATGCACTTAAGTATCTATTGTTACTGTTAGTAATGTTGGTACAGCAACCTATCGTAACAATTGAACCAGAGAATCCGAAAATCCAAACAAAATTAATAATCCTCACATTTCAACAAGAGGCTGTCTCTCTGGATCACTCTTGGCTGTGTTCACCTCCTTCCTCACCTTCTGGTAGATCACCTTCTTGAAAATGTATCCCATTGTACCAAGTAAAGTAGAGGAGAATAAGGAATTCAGGATTATGCCAGTATTGAGAGATGTTTGGGGGGGTGTACGGTACATATCAAAGAAAACCAGCAAGACTGATGCTGTTATCATCCATGCGATGAAAAATATAAATGTATTTAACACAGTTGCACCTGAGCGTCTTTGTTTCCCACAGTCGATAACTCCCTTTTGTAGTAGTACGAAAAGGAAAATTAGCATCACTACTACTGTTGATGTTTTGGTCACATCCATTATGCTAGCCATTGGATATAACAAGCAGAAGATGAGTATGTGAACTAGGAAGACTGCCTGGATCTGTACATAAAGGACTATCCCAATACAACCGAATGTGCCAAGTACATAGGTTAGTACTGATGACAGTTTATCACATCTACTGGATGGCAACACTGTGGAGATCATCTGTGGCGGTTTCTTCATTTTGTAACAAATAACTAGGAGAGCTGGTACCTCGATGAGAATCACAATAGTGAATGTGGCAAGCTGAAAGTATCCGAAAAGAACCTGTAGACCAAAGAAGTCCCTGAATGCTTTGAGAGTAGGATGTGTGTCCAAGGCCAGTTGAAAATGACGATAGGTTTGATAGAATTGTACAAACAGCAAAATGCTCATCATGCAGAATACTACCATCACGGACCTCACTGTGTACAAAGCCATCGATGACTGTGTGAGTGTTTCCCTGATCAGTGTCCTCTTCCGTGCAATGTATCCTGATAGAACCATTCCAGAGAAGGTGAACACAAGAATAGGTATGATGTAAAATATTGTTCTTCCATTTCCTAAAAAATTCTCAGGAGTCAAATATGTTGAAAAGTGTATATCTTCATTTGGATATAATCTTATCACCTAGCAAATGGAACAAATAAATTATGATAATGTGGCCAATTAGACAATTAACGATCAATTTAATGTGCAATGTACGTGCCCAGTTACATGTATTATCATGACAAAATTCAGTACAAAAATATGCATGCAATTTTCTTTTTTCTGTAAATTGATACTGCATGATGAGCATAGTATTATATAATTTAAGTTTGCTTGCATAACCTAAATTTGATTATAGCCTAATCATAACCTGAATAGAAAATGCCAACTGACACGGTTAAAAGTACACATGTACTGAGTACTTAAGAATACACCAAAGCACATCTTCAGGCACAAACCTTAGTTACTATATAAAACGTACATACAGTGAATACTTGTTATTCTGCCATCATTTATATATCCACCAAACCTTTTACTTACTGCAGTTACTCAATCTCAGGCAATTAGTATGATGTTACAATTAGTGATAGATATCAAGTTAATCCACCAAACACATTAATTAATCCACTTCATCTTTGAAAAACGACAGATGGTGAATACATAGTAGTTGGTAATACATATTGACAGGCACTTGGATGGAAGTACAGTCTTTGGGTGTTCATGATCCCATACCAGCCAATCCAGACTATTCCATGCCTGAAACCTAAACCCTACAGTATATCTAGTCTGTATACCTCAGGTCCTGGACTGAGTCCTAGAGTGAGTTTAAGGTTTACTTGAAAGTTTGAAGAACATACTAAATCCACAAGACAACATCAGAAAAATGTAACACAGACTTTACAATTGGTACTTTCGTATTTTACTTAATGATGAAACATTCATAATATTTTATTAGTATACCTGTCGTGAGAAATCTTGAAAAATTTGCTCAAAGTCGAAATTACCAAAGGCGCAAAATGGTCGTGGTTCCCAACAGTACTCATGTATGTAGTTTTGAGCTGAGGTCAACGCTTGAACAGGATTCCTTAAAAAAGCCAGAGAGTCTAGTACTTTAGGCAAAATGTTATAAAATATGGAATGAGAGTACACAAAGTACACTTTGCAGGTGTCTGTGATGGAAGGATCACAGCATTTCCCTACATATGTAGGCTCTCTTGTTAGCGTAGATTCCTCTGTACTGTTCCCTATTGAGATGTTGTAGTACACAACTCGGATGTTATCATAGACTCTAGTGGCTGAGGGACTGAAAATCGAATCTTTTCCAGGAATAGCTGAGGACTGGTCGCATTTGTAGTTTGTCATCAAATCTTTCATATTCTTGATACAACCAAGTTGCGAACACTCACTGGACCACACATCAGTGGTCAGACTGATTAATAGCATCAATAACACGAACATCCCAAACTACTTCAGCACACCCTTAGAACTAGTTATGAGCACACACATTAGTCAATTTATGTACTACTAGTACACTTTTCGGGGAAATCTAAAAGATGCTCATGCACTTTTTAGTTTCATTATGACGAGGTGTTAACAATATAGTGAGAATAACTGCTTCATTGATAACGTGTGATATTTTTACCCAGTACACATGATTGTACGAAAGTACAATTTTGGTGATATTATTGGAAATTGTTTACATGGTAATGCGTATTGTTTGACTGATTATTCATTCAATTGACATGCATATGATGTGGAGACTTTCGGTTCCTCTCCATATTAAGGACTCTTGAAGTACAATTGAACGCATGATTGAGAGAATGAGAAAAAATTTTTCTCCAGGAATAGCTGATGACAGTAATACTTCATGTACGTCCTGAAATACTCCATCTCACTCTTGTATTCAACACAGAAATGGAGTACACCAAACAGATTTAGAGCCCTCAGTTTGGAAAACAACCATTTCAAATATTAAAACATATTATTATATTTTCCAATTTAGTGTAACATCAGGTCAGGTATGACTTGTACAATCAGATATGGGCTGAGAACATTAATATTCTTACATGTATTCCATGTGATGTATATTCCTCTTATTGCTTGGATGTAGTATAGTGCATTGGATTGCTTCCTATAATACGTACAAGTGCCATCAGCACCATGAAGCATGTACACATGTACAGTCCTGATTGTACATAATGTACTACAATACATTGCGTACGATCAGGATTATGTCATACCTGGGAGTGTGTGGGAATTTTGGTTATCTATCATTGAAAATTGTATTTAATGGTTGAAAAAAAGTTAATGATCGGAACAATAGCAGTTCCACCAATAACACGCACAACCCCAACTACTCTAGCTCATGTATTCAATGTAGCAATGAGTACACATGTCAGCTGTTTACTCATTTTGTAGTCTTCAGTTTTAATTTTGCATTGTTGCATCTGAATATGGAAACATGTTATTTTCAATTTTATGGTACTTCCAACATAATAAATTCATTATCTCAAACTGTATTACGTAATCAAAGCATGAGGGACTTTCATGTACTCCTTATATGATTGGAGAGGGGCTGTTAATATTGAACTGTACTTACCTTTTATGGTAGTCTTAGTATAATATTGAAACTCCCTATTGGACCAATGGCAATTTTTAGATGTGCTACAGTTACTTAACGAATTATTTCAAGCGTGCGCATCTACTACATGCAGTACATGCGAAGAGGATTGTGTCGAATCTGTATGTGCATATTGTGTGTAGGAATTTAATCGAGTTAGTATCAAAATTTCATTTGACATGTATCTAATGGTTGAAAAACTTAATACTCATCATCCCATAAGGACAGCTAAGGTATAATGCACTCGTACATCTCCACTGATGCTTAGTAGAATTCAATAATCAGAATATAAAGAATTACAATGATCACTCAAAATTATATATAAAAAATTATATCAAAAGTTATATCAATTGCATGTAAATATGATGTGTATCATGGAATTTAATGTATTTGAGTATATCTGTGTGATGACAGTGCTTCTATGGTAACTAATCCTGTTGAGAATGTAAATTAATTTCAATGTGTGTATCTTTGTATGTTGCAAATATACTGCACCTATAATATTCCACTGTTTAATCATAAGCAGCAGCACTACAAATAAAAAGTAAAAAAATTGGGAAAAAATCCAAATGACCTAGCAATACTTCAACACGTGACTGTCCATTGGTATCTCTCTCAGCTGTTACAATCCCTTTAGATGTTGCATAATTCAAGTGGTCTCCAATATAGTTGTACTTATACCCATAATAATCAGTACATTCTGTGTAGCTGTACAGCTTTATGAACGACATTCTCTTCAATACCACTGGATGGATGCTGTAATATATTGTGTGGTGGTATGGAAGGTGTTTTCATTGTTATTATTATTGTTCCATATTCTAAACATTTCTGTATGTGTTGGGAATTTATGTGTGGTGTTGTTGTGATAAAAGTAACTTGTTCACATACAAACTCAACCTCATGAATAATAAACATAACGTGTATACTGATATTGGAAGGCTTGATTCTGATAATATATACTTTCAGAACGGGACATTCAATAACAATTAACATTCCTCCCTACCGAACTGAAAATATGCAAGACTACGTAATGAAATTTTAACAGGTTCCATACAACTTAGTATTTTGTATATAGTTTGGCTATAATATTAGTGCAGTACAGGTATATTGTAGTTCATACATAATACATTCATATATTATATATACAGTCTAAATAGACATGTGTCTGCCTAATTCATGTGTTTGTTAGAGTATATTGTATAATGTTGGTACTCACAGTGTCTGTCTGTTTGAGACTTAACATGCATTTTGCATCCAGGCATACAAAAATCAAAGATGTACAATGTCATACAGCAAGGTTTACCATGTATGCCCGTGTAGATATGTATTGACATAATATATGTCGGGCTCATTTATCTCTTTTTCATTGCTAAATGATTGATGATACATTAATTGTGAGAAAATCAAAAAAGGAATCTTCTCACAAGGAATGAGCACATGTAGCACTTTGTAAACTTCTTTGTATCATCACGTATCATAAATATTGAAACTGTCAAAAGTTAATAATGATTGATGTAAATCCAAGTAAAAATATTATTCTTTGTATGGTTACATGAAATTTAGTTTCATTAACACTCAGCATGATAATACTACTAGATGTAATATACATTAATTGTGTCATTTTGTTGCTGATGAAATTAGGAAAAAAGATCCAAAGTGATCCTGTAATATTTCAACAAGTGACTGTCCATTGGTATCTCTATCAGCTGTTACAATCCCTTTAGATGTTGCATAATTCAAGCAGTCTCCAATAAAATTGTGCATACATCCATAGTAATCAGAGCTTCCTGTATAGCTGTACAGCTTTATGAATGACATGCTCTTCAATACCACTGGATGTATGCTGTAATATATTGTGCGGTGGTATGGAAGGCGTTTTCAGTGTTATTATTATTGTTCCGTATTCTAAATGTTTCAGTATGTGTTGGGAATTTGTGTGTGGTGTTGTTGTGTTTAAAGTAACTTGTTCACATACAATCTCAACCCGATGAATAATAAACATTATGTGTATACTGATATTGGAAGGCTTGATTCGGATAATATTTAAAATGATAGATATTCTATTCTGATAATAATATTATGAATACAGTGGGATGCCTATAATCCGGCCCCCTGAAATACGGACACCGTGCTAAAACGACGCATAGTCTTGAAACCAACTTTTCCGTATTGTAATGTATGTGAAATGTCCCCTGAAAAACGGACTTTCGTTATTCCGTAAAACGAACGGGGAAAATATGAACCAGTGTATACAAATCAGTATTAAATTACACACAGTAAAGTGGATAAATCAAATTTTCTGAGGCTGTAAGATTTTCTCCAGTTTGTCCACCAATACCTTTGGTCCTGACGAGGTCAAAATGTGATTGTTTGGAAGTATTCGTTACGCAGATAATTTGGATTGTACCATATTAGCTCATGTCGCTAAGAAATTCAAGGTTTAGTTCGACGATGAAGACTCTAGAACTCTTCAACTAGACAAATTTTGTTTGCCAACCAATATGCCGAATTACGCCCCCGCATTTATAGTTCAATATGCCCATTAATTTCAATCCTAAGTACATAACCCCTGAAATAAGGACACCCCTATAATCAGGACACAAAAAACTGACCCAAGGTGTCCTGATTACCGGGGTCCCACTGTATATGATAATATTCTGATAATATGAACTTTCAGAACGGAACATTTCAATAACAATCAACTTTCCTCCCTACTGAACTGAAAATATTCAAGACTTCGTAATGAAATTTGAACAGGTTCCACACAACTTAGTTTCTTCAGGTTAGCTCTCATATTAGTGCAGTGCAAGTATAGTGTAGTTCATCCATAACACATTCATGTAATATACATACAGAAAAAGTTTGCCATGTATATCTGTGTAGATATACATTGGCATAATATATGTGTGGGGCTGATTCATCTCTTCTCAATTATTAAATGATTGATGATATATTAATTATGAAATAATCAAAGAAAAGAATTTTTTCACAAGGCACGAGCACATGTAGCACTTTATTAACTTCTTTATACACCATCATGAATATTGGAACCATCCAAATGATGATTGATGTAAATCTAAGTAAAGCTATTATTGTATTGTATGATTTTACTTCATGTACCACTGGAAATAAACACAAAGCTACAATTGCACACCTAAAGTCAGTATAATCAAGCATGGATTATTAGTTCACATAGCCATTCCAACTTACCTCATTGAGTTTTAAACAATTCCTTACTATTATACACATTTTATATTTGCTACGTATACTTGAAATATGCACATATGGTTATGTGCTCAAACTATAATGTTTCCTAATATTTATGTAAATATTCCATGATAATAATGTTTATGCTTGTAATTTCACTAAAACAGGCCAATGCTTATAAAACTCAGAAAATGATGGGATCAAGTGGAATAACATAAAACAAAATTTAACAATACGTATACTTCAAAACATGTTTACAGACAAGGCATTGATTTTAAATGATTTTATTAATAGAATTTTATTATTATAATCACATGTTATATTAACTACATTTAAATGAAAGCAGTTATGTATAAATTGTTACTGTTAGTAATGTTGATAGAGCAACCTATCGTAACAATTGAATTGATACCAGAGAAGCTGAGAACCCAAAAAATCCTTATGTTTCAACAAGAGGCTGTCTCTCTGGATCACTCTTGACTGTGCTCATCTCCTTCTTCACCTTCTGGTAGATCACCTTCTTGAAAATGTATCCCATTGCACCAAGTAAAGTAGAGGAGAATAAGGAATTCAGGATTATGCCAGTATTGAAAGATGTTTGGGGGGGTGCACGTGTATGGTACATATCAAAGACTACCTGCAAGACCAATGCTGTTATCATCCATGCAATGAGAATTATAGATGTATTTAGCACAGTTGCACCTGAACATCTTCGTTTCCCACAGTCGATAACTCCCTTTTGTAGTAGTACGAAAAGGAAAATTAGCATCACTACTACTGTCGATGTTTTGGTCACATTCATTATGCTCGCCATTGGATAGAACAAGCAGAAGATGAGTATGTGAACTAGGAGTGCTGACTGAATTTGTACGTAAAGGACTATCCCAATGCAACCGAATGTGCCAAGTACATAGGTTAGTACTGATGACAGTTTATCACATCTACTTGATGGCAACACTGTGGAGATCAGCTGTGGTGGTTTCTTCATTTTGTGACAGATGGCAAGGAGAGCTGGTACCTCGATGAGAACCACAATAGTGAATGTGGCAAGCTGAAAGTATCCCAAAAGAACCTGTAGACTAAAGAAGTCCCTGAATGCATTGAGAGTAGGATGGACGTCCAAGGCCAGTTGAAAATGACGATAAGTTTGAAAGAATTGTAAAAACAGCAAAATGTTCATCACCCAGGATACTACCATCACGGACCTCACTGTGTACAAAGCCATCGATGACTGTGTGAGTGTTTCCCTGATCAGTGTCCTCTTCCGTGCAATGTATCCTGATAGAACCATTCCAGAGAAGGTGAACACAAGAATAGGTATGATGTAAAATATTGTTCTTCCATTTTGTAAAAAATTCTCAGGAGTCAAATGTGTTGAAAAGTATATATCTTCATTTGGATATAATCTTATCACCTAGCAAATGAATCAAATAAATTATGATAATATGTCTGATAAGAAAATTGATGATCAATTTAATGTGCAATGTACGTACCCGGATAAATGTATTATCATGACAAATTTCAGTACAAAAATATGCATGCAATTTTCTTTTTTATATAAATTGATACTGCATGATGAGCCTTATATTGTATATTTCAAATTTGCTTGCATAACCTAAATTTGATCACAGCCTAATCATAGCCTAAATAAAAAATGCATGCCAACATATGTACTGGGTACTTAAGAATACACCAAAACATATCTTTAGGCACAAACTTTAGTTGCTATATAAAATGTACGTACAGTGAATACTTGTTAATCTGTCATCATTTGTATATCCACCAAACCTTTTACTTACTGCAGTTACTCAGTCCCAGGCAATTAGTATGATGTTACAATTAGTGGTAGAGATCAAGCTAATCCACCAAACACATTAATTAATCCACCTCATCTTTCACAAATGACAGGTGGTGAATACAGAGTAGTTGGCAATGCATATTGACAGGCCCTTGGATGGAAGTACAGTCTTTGGGTGTTCATGATCCCATACCAGTCAATCCAGACTCTCCCATGCCTGAAACCTAAACCATTAAGTATGTCTAGTCTGTATACCTCAGGTCCTGGACTGAGTTTAAGGTTTACTTGAACATTTGAAGAACATGCTAAATTCCACAAGACAACATCACAAAAATGTAACACAGACTTTACAATTGGTACTTTTGTATTTTACTAAAGATTCAAGTCTTGTATGTATAACCAAATTAATGATAACTTAATCATTATTAGTTTACCTGTTGTGAGAAATCTTGAAAAATTTGCTCAAAGTCGAAATTACCAAAGGTGCAAAATGGTCGTGGTTCCCAACAGTACTCATAAATGTAGTTTTGAGCTGAGGTCAACGTTTGAACAGGTTTCCTTAAAAACGCCAGAGAGCCTAGTATTTTAGGTAAAATGTTATAAAATATGGAATGAGAGTACACAAAGTACACTTTACAGGTGTCTGTGATGGAAGGATCACAGCATTTCCCTACATATGTAGGCTCTCTTGTTAGCGTAGATTCCTCTGTACTGTTCCCTATTGAGATGTTGTAGTACACAACTCGGATGTTATCATAGACTCTAGTGACTGAGGGAGTGAAAATCGAATCTTTTCCAGGAATAGCTGAGGACTGGTCGCACTTGTAGTTTGTCATCAAATCTTTCATATTCTTGATACAACCAAGTTGCGAACACTCACTGGACCACACATCAGTGGTCAGACTGAATACTAGCGCCATCAAAAACACGAACATCCCAAACTACTTCAGCACACCCTTAGAACTAGTTATGAGCGCACACATTAGTCAATTTATGTACTCCTAGTAAGATCAAAAAGATGGTCATGCACCTTTCAGTTTCATTATGACGAGGTGTTAACAATATAGTACTGAGAATAACTTTTATTGGATAATTGTGTCATTAATAATGTGAGATATTATTAGCCAGTACACAATGTCATGATTGTACAAAAGAGCAATTTAATTTGGTGATATTATTTTAAATTGTTGACATGGCAATATGTATTGCTTGACTGATTAGTCATCTTTAGGTTCCTTTCCATATTAGGTATATGTGTGTGCTTGCACGTTACATTTTTGAGTGCTAATTAGGTAAGAAGAAGTTCAACAAAAGCTAAAAACACATGCATGCTAATCATATCATTGACGTGTCATGGTTGATATGCATGATTGCACTGGTACCCCATACTGCAAACTGAGACCACATGTGCACATTACTTCCTGCTGGTATCATCACACACAAATATGCACCACAAAACCACATACACAATATAACCTTTTTCTGTACTACCATGTTCTATCATTATAACCATGTACAATACAACCATGTACTATTATTACAACTATAGTACTTATTATGTACTATTATTACAACTGTCTATATACAATACAACCATGTACATACTATAAAACTGTGTACCGGACAACAAAGTAGTACTTACAACCATGTACCACACAAGCAACCATGTATGTATACACAGCAAAAAATTACCAAATTTTGTAAAATTACATTTTACATTCTACTATGACGTAAGCAGACACTATGCATAATAATATTATAGTGTTAGATCACATGATAGAGTTGGCTCAGTGTGTACAGTAGGTATAAACTGTTGGAATGATACACTTCAGGTGTCGTAAACAAACAGCTGACCTGTTTACACAAGCGACCCCACTGAGTATATATACACACTAGTGAAACTATGCATACAATTATGTATTAGGACATAGGGTTCAGGGTCAGTTGCAATTTCTGATTCATGCAACACATCACATTGTATACCAAATGACACTGAAGTGTACTATACAGAGACTAAAAAATTCATTTTACAGGCAATGGGGGAATTACAACATTACAGCTTGTGGTGTCAGTTCCCTAGCTAAAGGTCAAGGGTTTGGGGAGGTAATCTCCCACTGATGATAAACTCATGAGCTATGCACCTGTTGACTGAGGTTATTGCAAGGGACTCAACTACACATTCCAGCCATTTCCTGTTTACTCTCACAGGCCAGGCATTGTGAGTACATAGGTTTGTTGGGATGTACAGTCCTCCAGTGTTCTGAGAGCATACACTTGTGAGAAATTTACAAAACATACACTTCATTCAGTTCTCAACTCAATACTCTTTGCCAACAAGCACCAATGAGTAAGTACCTCAGACTCTGATAAGAAGTACAGATTAGGTGCGATGTTAAAAGTGGGTTTGTTTTTCATGGTTAGGTCCAAATCAAACACAAACGTACAATATCAACACGCAAATTGCAGAATTAATACCACAAAATGCTTGTTTGAGTGCAAAATCGCGAAATCTTTCCACTATGCAGTAGTATATACTCACTGCATATAAGTACAGCACCAACAGCCTAATAGTGATATGCATACATGCAGTTATGTATGAACTGTACTATCTACACACAGAGAGATGTGTGCACGTTCATTAAACCATGACACGACTGGAGCCCACATTGAAGATTGAAGTGACCAATGTTAGTAGGCCTAGGTGGTGAACTGTACTGGTGCACCACACTTCTCCCACTAAACACCACACTCATTTGTTCTACATTGTGACTACACACTCACCTGCACAGTCCAACCCCACAGTTTGTCCATTACTACACACCCCTGTTCTCCATCCACCATGAGTGCAATTTGCCAGCCATGTTCCTGTTGCCTCGCAAGTAAGAGAATTCAGCACAGTTTGTTGTGACGATCCATAGTCATAGTAGCGGAAAGCCCCCCAAAGCCGAGTTGGAAACAAGCCACTCGGCTTCCCTCAGCACCTAAGTTTGCTGAACAGATTCCTCCAAAAGAGGTTTGGTGGAAGATTTCCAGCTTTCCGGTGTGGTTTGACTCACCGGACCACCAACCAAACGAAGGGTACCATCACCTGATTGTCCTACATACAGGTTAAATAGCATTTGAGAACTAAGGTAAAGTACATGGTACATGTGTACACACACAGGGAGAGAGACCCCTATATAAGTGTGTAGCGATATCTATAACAATTATACCTACATACCTGTAGTAGACGTCGAACAGCAATATGACTTGGTCCAATATCGTGTCTCTAACTGGTAGTAGGTCACAAGTCTGGCTCTATTGTAGAGGAACCAAGGAGCAAGGTATACATTGATAATGTAATTGGATATGAAGGAATGCATCTATACTTTGTATGTCCTAAGGTTTCATACCTCAAGCACACCTTACACCGAACACACACACACACACACACCTGTATTGGCATATGACTGTAATAACACCGGTGCATTCTTGGTAGGAAGTGGTCCTCTCACGTCGAACTGGCACACTATAAGAGAGCTGCCTGCTGCACAGTTAGCAACTACCAGGGAAGGAGTGTAGACAGAATCATACAACACTCTATAGCTACATACTGAATGATCTGAAACCTAACTCTACTAAGTCCAAATGCGTGTTAATACACTCTTGTTCTTCACGAAAGCGTAACCTTCCACCACTTGATCTTCACCTTCTTGGATCTCAAATTGAACAAGTCTCCACTTTCAAGTTTCTTGGTATCCTTATCGCCAATACTCACACTGACCATGTTAAGTACATTTCACAGAATGTCTGTCATAGTATCTGTCTTCTTTGTTGCTTATTTTGGTCCCTTCCTCATTCCTTGCTTGCTCATTTTCTTAAGTCTTACATCCTTCCCATGTTGGATTACTGATGTTGTTTGGGACTCCTGTACCAAAAAAGAAGCACAGCAGATGGAGACTCTTCTCAATTATGCCTGCCGTGTGGTGTTGCATTATCAGAAACATGAGTCTGCCACTGCTGCAAGAGCTGAACTGGGTTTAACCACATTTGCAGTCCACCGCAAGATATACCTAGCCTGCCTGATGTACAGATGTACACATTCACAGCAGCCTCCTTATCTTGCTTCTCTCTTTCCCCTCCTTTCTTATCATCACCAACACTTTACTCGGTCGACTTCCACTGTCAATCTTCCTCCTGTTCGCTCTCTCTGATGCACTCTTCCACCAGCCATAAAGAATGAGAAGTCTAGGACAAATTTTAACAGTAGTTTATTGGAATATTTTAACCATTAGTATCTCATATTCTTGTCAAATATCTATTTTGCATGTGAACTTTTTCCTTTCTGTTCTGCTATGTGATTTTTGCCATAATATAATATTATTAAATTTATAATTAATTCACTAAGTATTATTATTTACTTACTATGCATTATACATACTTACATTTATCTCTTCAATTATAACATTAAAATTAATGTGTCATTGATTTTTTTGGCTTATTTTTATCCTAATTTTTTGTACTAATTATCCAACAATGGGTGCCTTGTGAAGTAGCCTCTGGCTAAAGACCTTCCCAGTTTGAATAAGTTTTCATAACCATTACCACTACAATTAAAAAGCGAACAAAAATTGTGCCATACATCATGATATTAATTTTCAAAGAAATGAATTGGAATATCATGCGACCCTTTTCCATTTTTCAGCAAGAGGCTGTCTCTCTTGATCACTCTTGGCTGTATCCATCTCCTTCCTTGCCTTCTGGTAGATCAGCTTCTTGAAAATGTATCCCATTGCACCAAGTAGGATAAAGGAAAAACAGAATTCACAATGGTGTCCCAATTAAAGATTTTTCTTGGTTGTGGTTCACTTTTAATCAAAAGATAACCAATGTACACCAGGAAGAAGACAAGTGTTGTCTTGCATGTCACCAATCCGTTTTATACGCTGAGCTCTGCTTAATTGTCATATTTGTGGGTGTGAATCTTTTCTTGAGGACAAGGATTACATATTTTATAAAATCAAACAGATTTACCGTACCCTCATGTAAATTTAGCTTCACGTAGTATCCTAATAGTCATTTACTATTATACAGGTATAATTTTATGGTAACAGTATGTGTTACAGTATGCATTGCAGATCTAACCTTCTTCATGTTTAAATTATATAGTCAAAACATGACCTGTGTGATTATATACATATTCTAGTACAAGTTCAATAAATTTATGTTGACTGATATTGATACAGCACATCTTTATTATTATATTTTGTATTTAATAATAATTATGGTGATTAATGTTATTTCACATAGTATTATGCATGTTTTATTGACTACATTTAAATGAATGCAGTTAAGTATCAACGGCTATATTGGTACAGCATCCTATCGTAACAATTGAATTGATAGCAGAGAATCTGAAAATTCAAAAAAATAATTCTCATATTTCAACAAGAGGCTGTCTCTCTGGATCACTCTTGACTGTGCTCGTCTCCTTCTTCACCTTCTGGAGATCACCTTCTTGAAAATGTATCCCATTGCACCAAGTAAAGTAGAGGAGAATAAGGAATTCAGGATTATGCCGGTATTGAAAGATGTTTGGGGGGGTGCACGTGTATGGTACATATCAAAAAAGACCTGCAAGACCGATGCTGTTATCATCCATGCAATGAAAAATATCAATGTATTTAGCACAGTTGCACCTGAGCGTCTTCGTTTCCCACAGTCGATAACTCCCTTTTGTAGTAGTACGAAAAGGAAAATTAGCATCACTACTACTGTCGATGTTTTGGTCACATTCATGATGCTAGCCATTGGATATAACAAGCAGAAGATGAGTATGTGAACTAGGAACACTGACTGGATCTGTACGTAAAGGACTATCCCAATACAACCGAATGTGCCAAGTACATAGGTTAGTACTGATGACAGTTTATCACATCTACTGGACGGCAACACTGTGGAGATCAGCTGTGGTGGTTTCTTTATTTTGTAACAGATAACCATGAGAGCTGGTACCTCAATGAGAATCACAATAGTGAACGTGGCAAGCTGAAAGTATCCGAAAAGAACCTGTATACTAAAGAAGTCCCTGAATGCATTGAGAGTAGGATGGATGTCCAAGGCCAGTTAAAAATGAAGATAAGTTTGAAAGAATTGTACGAAAAGCAAAATGCTCATCACCCAGGATACTACCATCACGGACCTCACTGTGTACAAAGCCATTGATGACTGTGTGAGTATTTCCCTGATCAGTTTCCTCTTTCGTGCAATGTATCCTGATAGAACCATTCCAGAGAAGGTGAACACAAGAATAGGTATGATGTAAAATATTGTTCTTCCATTTCGTAAAAATTTCTCAGGAGTCAAGTGTGTTGAAAAGTATATATCTTCATTTGGATATAATCTTATCACCTAGCAAAAGAAACAAATAAATTATGATAATGTGGCCAATAAGACAATTAATGATCAATTTAATGTGCAATGTACGTGCCCAGTTACATGTATTATCATGACAAATGTCAGTACAAAATATGCGTATAATTGCAATTTTTTATATAAATTGATACTGATGAGGATAATATTATATAATTTATATTTGCTTGCATAACCTAAGTGTCATAAATTTGATCATAGCCTAATCATAACGTAAATAAACAAGTAATTCGAGTTCAAAAACTCGTGGGGCTGCCGCCCCCCGCACTTAAATTACTTGCACGTCTTTTTAAGTTCAGAAGAACCTTCGCTGAAGTTATTATGCTCGGCGAAGCTTCAGCGCACGAATTCTAGCCCAATTTCTAAATGTAAGTTAATTCCCGACACCGAGGGATCTTCGCGATTTAGAATCCCGAGCGAAGCGAGGGATTCTAAACTGCGGAGATCACGAGGGGGAGGGGATTAACTGGTTTAGACCAGTACGAAATGAGCGCAAACCTCGGAGCGAAATGAGCACGAACCTCGGAGTGAAAGCTGTAGATCCAGATCTTTTCGAGGCCATAGATCCGACAGTTTATTTTGATCCGGACCTCTTCGACTTGGGTCCACTAGCCAACCCATACTTAGAAGATTCAGAGGAAGAACAACTGTTTATTGAAGCGTCAAAGACTACTGAGAGCCAAGAACAACTGTTCGTTGAAGCGTCCAAGACTACTGAGAGCCAAGAACAGCAGGAACCTCGGAAATTTGGACCGCCAGTTGGACAAGACTATCTGAAATCCCTGAGAGATCGTGCTGTTCCTCAGAGTACCCGCAACCAGACCAAGTGGGCTGTTCAGCGTTGGAGAGACTGGGTTACTGATCGAAACAGACATGGACTAAGCTGCGACGAAGGAATTGCACCGTACGATCTCGAAAACCAAGAATACGAGGTAATTGCTTATTGGATGGAGCGGTTTATTTGCGAGGCTAGAAAAAAGGATTCTGGACAAGATTATCCTCCTGACACCCTGTATGCACTAGTTGTCTCTCTACAACGCCATGTTCGTACTGCTGGAAAACGCCCTGAGCTGGACTTTTTCAAACAACCTGAATTTGATGATATGAAAAGAACATTGGATGCCAAAATGAAAGAACTAACAGAAAGGGGAGTAGATACGGAAAAAAGGAAAGCACAGGTCATTACTGAAGAGATGGAGGATTACTTATGGGAGAGTAAGCTTCTGGGTGATCACTCTCCCCAAGCTCTGCTGGATACCATTGTGTTCTGCAATGGGATTTATTTTGCCTTGAGAAGTGGAAAAGAGCATCGCCAACTACGAGCCAAGCCATGCCAAATTAGTGTTGTGGAAGAATTGGAACAGAGGCCTTATCTACTGTATCGTGAAAGCTCGTCCAAGAACAAACCAGCAGGTTTGAAAGGAAGAAATCGGCCGAAGAAAGAAGTTATTCAACATGCCAACTTGAAAAACCCTGCTCGCTGTCCTGTTCGACTGTTCAAAGTTTATCAATCTCTCTGCCCAAAGGATCGTCCAGATGGAGCCTTTTATCTGAAGCCACTATTGTCACCGGAGGCTGATTGCTGGTACTCCAAGGTTCCTGTGGGGTGGAACCAATTACAGAACACCATCAGTCGACTGTGTAAGGAAGCAGGTTTTGCTGGTTACTACACAAATCACTCACTTCGTGCAACTGCAGCGAGTCGCCTCTATGCTAAAGGTGTTGACGAGCAGTTGATAATGGAGAGAACAGGACATTCTTCAATGAATGGAGTGAGAAGCTACAAGCGGACAACCATGTCTCACTCCCAGAAAGTTTCCAATTTAATGTTCACGTCAAAAAGCCCTGAGAGCCTCAGTGTTTCCGACAAAGAAAACTTGCAACCATGTCAAGAAGAAACTGTGCCAGAGAAAAAGTCTTGCTATCAAAATGTTGCCAAAAAGACCTCTGTTCAGTACACTCGTATGCAGGAACTTGGGAATGTGCAGTTTTCTGGCTGTTCTGTCACCTTTAACTTCAACTGAACACCTTTTTCTTAGTTTAAACTAAGAACATCTTATACTGCTTGTTGAGTTTTGTAGCCTTTTATTAACTTCTTTGTGTTTGTTGAATGATGAATAAGAACATCAATTTGTGAAATGATCAATGGTTGTCACAGGGATTCTAAATGATTAGAATCCCTGAGGATTCTAATTTGCAATTAGATACTTGACTCTTTCTGTCAAGGGGAAATTTCTGATTTAGATTGCGTGGGAAAGTGGGAAACTTCAAAGGAAATTGCCTCATTAATTATTCATGATGGTCTAATTGTCGGCGTTCAAAATTGGCCATCTTTATTTCGTGCAATATAAACTATAATATACATTCATTGTTGCGGTTATGCGTAGGAACACATATTTTATATATCAGACGAGTGTTACATACCAGAAATCGAAATGAAAACAATATAGATAAAAATGCATGCCAACATGGTTAAAAGTACATATGTACTGAGTACTTAAGGATACACCAAAGCACATCTTCAGGCACAAACTTTAGTTACTATATAAAACGTACCGTACGTATGATACAGTGAATACTTGTTAATCTGCCATCATTTATATATGCACCAAACCTTTTACTCACTGCAGTTACTCAATCCCAGGCAATTAGTATGATGTTACAATTAGTGATAGATATCAAGCTAATCCACCAAACACATTAATTAATCCACCTCATCTTTCACAAATGATAGATGGTGAATACAGAGTAGTTGGCAATGCATATTGACAGGCCCTTGGATGGAAGTACAGTCTTTGGTTGTTCATGATCCCATACCAGCCAATCCAGACTCTCCCATGCCTGAAACCTAAGCCATTAAGTATGTCTAGTCTGTATACCTCAGGTCTTGGACTGAGTTTAAGGTTTACTTGAACATTTGAAGAACATGCTAAATTCCACAAGACAACATCACAAAAATGTAACACAGACTTTACAATTGGTACATTTGTATTTTACTGAAGATTCAAATCTTGTATGTATAACCAAATTAATGATAACTTAATCATTATTAGTTTACCTGTTGTGAGAAATCTTGAAAAATTTGCTCAAAGTCGAAATTACCAAAGGTGCAAAATGGTCGTGGTTCCCAACAGTACTCATGTATGTAGTTTTGAGCTGAGGTCAACGTTTGAACGGGTTTCCTTAAATAAGCCAGAGAGTCTAGTATTTTAGGTAAAATGTTATAAAATATGGAACGAGAGTACACAAAGTACACTTTGCAGGTGTCTGTGATGGAAGGATCACAGCATTTCCCTACATATGTAGGCTCTCTTGTTAGCGTAGATTCCTCTGTACTGTTCCCTATTGAGATGTTGTAGTACACAGCTCGGATGTTATCATAGAAGTTAGTGGATGAGGGAGTGAAAATTGAATCTATTCCAGGAATAGCTGAGGACTGGTCGTACTTGTAGTTTGTCATCAAATCTTTCATATTCTTGATGCAACCAAGTTGAGAACACTCACTGGACCACACACCAGTGGTCAGACTGATTACTAGCGCCATTAAAAACACGAACATCCCAAACTACTTCAGCGCACCCTTAGAACTAGTTATGAGCACACACATTAGTCAATTTACGTACTCCTAGTAAGATCAAAAAGCTGATCATGCACCTTTCAGTTTCATTATGACGAGGTGTTAACAATATGCTGAGAATAACTGTTATTAGATAATTGTGTCATTAATAATGTGAAATATTATTAGCCAGTACACATGATTGTGCAAAAGAACAATTTTGGTAATATTATTGGAATTGTTGACATAGCAATGTGTATTGCTTGACTGATTAGTCATCCAATTGACATGATGTGGAGTCTTTAGTTTCCTTTCCATAATATTAGGTACTCTTGAAGTACAACTGAACTCATGGTTGAGAGAATGAGATTATTCTCCAGGAATAGCTGATGGTGTTAGCGCTTCATGTAGGTCCTGAAATTACTCCATCTCACACTTGTATTCAACACACAGAAATGGAGTACACCAAACAGATTTAGAGCCCTCAGTTTGGAATACAGCCATTTCAAATATTAAAACATCATATTATTATATTTTCCAATTTATTATAACATCAGGTCAGGTATGGCTTGTACAATCAGAAATGGGCTGATAACATTAATATTCTTACATGTATTCATCATATAGTATATATTTCAGTTATTGCTTAGATGTAGTATAGTGGATTGGAATGCTTCATATACATAAAAGTGCCATCAGCACCACGAAGCATGTACGCATGTACATGTGCGTATGTACTACACTACATTGCGTACAAAAGGATTATATCATACCTGGGAGTGTGTGGGAATTTTGGTAATTTATTATTGAAAATAGTATTTAATGGTTGAAAATGGTCAAAATGGATAGCAGTTCCACCAATAACATGCACAACCCCAACTACTCTAGCTCATGTATTCAATGTAGCAATCAGTACACATGTCAGCTGTTTAATCATTTTGTAATCTTCAGTTGGAATTTTGCATTGTTGCATTTGAATAATATTATGGAAACATGTTATTTTCAATGTCATGTAACTTCAGCCATAATAAATCCATTACCTCAAACTGTAATACGTAATCAAAGCATGAGGGACTTTCATGTACTTCTCATATGATTGGAGAGGGGCTGTTAATATTGTACTGTACGTAACTTTTATGGTAGGTGTGGTATAATATTGAAACTCCATCCCTCTTGGACTAGTGGGAATTTTAGATGTGCTACAGGTACCAAACAGAATATTTTAAACAAGTGGACATCTACAGTGCCACCCATTTAATGGGCAAAAAACATGGCGGATGGCGGTTTTGGCTTTTGGCACAATGCACGTATACTCTCCCCATACTGATGAATTCATGCCAGAATATTGTGGCATAAACAGTTTGGCCTTTCAACTGGCAGTATATTAAGCGGGTGACACTGTATTACAATACATTGTGTGTGTGTGTCTGTCTGTGTGTGTGTGTGTGTGTATGTGTGTGTGTGTGTGTGTGTATGTGTGTGTGTGTGTGTGTGTGTGCATATGTACATATGTGTATGTATTACCTGGAGTTTGTACATACCAACCTAGATACAAGCATCTGCATCTTACTTACGGTGCTATTCCAAGTACAATGATTCTCAAGTACGTGTGTGCTTGATATACATGTGGTGTGTATATGTTGTTTATAGTATCATGACTGTACCCATAGATACCCAGCCGTGAGGTGTATAAGAGTGAAGGGAAGTTCTGAACAGAGTGGAATGGGAACACAAAGCAGGTGGGTGATTTGTTTCTGTTGTGCTCGTACCATGCAGGGTCACGGTGTGTGTGGGGGGGGGGGATGGGAGCTTGTTTATAGGTTGAGGCAGAAATATTCAAGGGGGGGCATAGCAGTGGATTTTTTTATAATTGCTATTACATTAATAAAATGGCCAATTTCAAAACGACAATAATTGAATTGGACTAAAATTTGAGCATAATGGCTTCACTATTTATACTCAATATTATCAGCAATGGTTCTTTTAAACGTAATGAGGTGCTCCGGCCCCAGTGATTCAAGTTTGGGGGTACAAGTACCTGGATTTTTTTCTGGAAATACTTGCTTCTATATTTTGGATTGACACCTTTGCTATTTCAATGAGATGTCCCATGCTTTTCTCTGGTATATCCCTGTTATATCTTGGTTCACTATCAGTTCCTGTGGACTGGAAGTATCAATGTCTTTTATTACAGTTTTTCATGCAGTTCCATTTCAAATTGGACCCAAAACAGCAAGCTGCTATGGCAGTTGCTAGGCAACAACAAGAAGAACAAGAAGGAGAATGATAGTGTATAATTGCCTTTCTACCCTAGCTGTTGTTACTTCTGTACATGTGTTCTAACGGTGTACATAATTGTACATCACTTTGGTGGGTATGTGAAGATATTGCATGTCACCAATCCGTTTCATGTGCTTAATTGTCACATTTGTGGGTGTGAATTTTTTCTTGAGGACAAGGATTATATATTCTACAAAATCGAAAGGATTTACCGTGCCCTCATGTAAATTTGGCTTCACGTAGTATCCTAATAGTCATTTACCATTATACAGGTATAATTTTATGGTTTCAGTATATCTCTATACGTGTTACAGTATGTATTGCAGATCTAACCTTCTTCATGTTTAAATTGTATAGTCAAAACATGACCTGTGTGATTATATACATATTCTAGTACAAGTTCAATAAATTTATGTTCACTGATATTGATACAGCACTTCTTAATTATTAAATATTGCATTTAATAATATTATGATTAATATCATTTCGCATAATATTATACATGTTTTATTGACTACATTTAAATGAATGCACTTAAGTATCTATTGTTACTGTTAGTAATGTTGGTACAGCAACCTATCATAATAATTGAACCAGAGAATGTTAAAATCCAAACAAATAATTCTCACATTTCAACAAGAGGCTGTCTCTCTGGATCACTCTTGGCTGTGTTCACCTCCTTCCTCACCTTCTGGTAGATCACCTTCTTGAAAATGTATCCCATTGCACCAAGTAAAGTAGAGGAGAATAAGGAATTCAGGATTATGCCAGTATTGAGAGATGTTTGGGGGGGTGTATGGTACATATCAAAGAAAACCAGCAAGACTGATGCTGTTATCATCCATGCGATGAAAAATATAAATGTATTTAGCACAGTTGCACCTGAGCGTCTTCGTTTCCCACAGTCGATAACTCCCTTTTGTAGTAGTACGAAAAGGAAAATTAGCATCACTACTACTGTCGATGTTTTGGTCACATTCATGATGCTCGCCATTGGATAGAACAAGCAGAATATAACCATGTGAACTAGGAACACTGACTGGATCTGTACGTAAAGGACTATCCCAATGCAACCGAATGTGCCAAGTACATAGGTTAGTACTGATGACAGTTTATCACATCTACTGGATGGCAACACTGCAGAGATCATCTGTGGTGGTTTCTTCATTTTGTAACAGATAACCATGAGAGCTGGTACCTCAATGAGAATCACAATAGTGAATGTGGCAAGCTGAAAGTATCCGAAAAGAACCTGTATACTAAAGAAGTCCCTAAATGCACTGAGAGTAGGATGGGAGTCCAAGGCCAGTTGAAAATGATGATAAGTTTGAAAGAATTGTACAAACAGCAAAATGCTCATCACCCAGGATACTACCATCACGGACCTCACTGTGTACAAAGCCATTGATGACTGTGTGAGTGTTTCCCTGATCAGTGTCCTCTTCCGTGCAATGTATCCTGATAGAACCATTCCAGAGAAGGTGAGCACAAGAATAGGTATGATGTAAAATATTGTTCTTCCATTTCGTAAAAATTTCTCAGGAGTCAAATGTGTTGAAGAGTATATATCTTCATTTGGATATAATCTTATCACCTAGCAAATGAAACAAAATAAATTATGATAATGTGGCGATATGACAATTAATAATCAATTTAATGTGCAATGTGACCGGTTACATGTATTATCATAACAAATTTCAAAATTAATATTCGTACAATTGTCATTTTCATATATATTGATAGTGATGAACACAATTTTATGATATTTTAAAATTGCTAAGTATGCTAATGATATGAAATATTAATCATAACCTAAAGTTGATCATAACCTAATCATAACCTAAATAGAAAATGCCGACCGACATGTTTATGAGTACATCTGTACTGGGTACATAAAAATACATCAAAGCACATCTTCAGGCATAAACTTTAGTTACTGTAGAACAGGTATAGAGCGGATTTTTGTTATTCTGCCATCACTGTCCAAACCCACCAAACCTTTTACTCACTGCAGTTACTCAATCCCAGGCAATTAGTATAATATTATTACAATTAGTGGTAGATATCAAGCTAATCCGCCAAACACATTAATTAATCCACCTCATCTTTCAAAAATGACAGCTGGTGAATACAGAGTAGTTGGCAATGCATATTGACAGGCCCTTGGATGGAAGTACAGTCTTTGGTTGTTCATGATCCCGTACCAGCCAATCCACCTCTCCCATGCCTGAAACCTAAGCCCTAAAGTATGTCTAGTCTGTACACCAGAACAGACTAAATTCCACAAGACTACATCAGAAAAATGTATAATTGCAGATTTTACAATTGGTACTTTTGTATTTTACTAAAGATTCAAGTCTCGTATAATTATATAACTTAAATTAATGATAACACATTCATATTAGTTTACCTGTTGTGAGAAATCTTGAAAAATTTGCTCAAAGTCGAAATTACCAAAGGTGCAAAATGGTCGTGGTTCCCAACAGTACACATCTACATAGTTTTGAGCTGAGGTCAACGTTGGAACAGTTTTTTTTAAAAAAGCCAGAGAGTCTAGTACTTTAGGCAAAATGGTATAAAATATGGAATGAGAGTACACAAAGTACACTTTGCAGGTGGCTGTAATGGAAGGATCACAGCATTTCCCTACATATGTAGGCTCTCTTGTTAGTGTAGATTCCTCTGTACTGTTCCCTATTGAGATGTTGTAGTACACAGCTCGGATGTTATCATGGATGCTAGCGGCTGAGGGATGGAAAATCGAATCTATTCCAGGAATAGCTGAGGACTGGTCGCACTTGTAGTTTGTCATCAAATCTTTCATATTCTTGATGCAACCAAGTTGAGGACACTCACTGGACCACACACCAGTGGTCAGACTGATTAATAGCATCAATAACACGAACATCCCAAACTACTTCAGCACACCCTTAGAACTAGTTATGAGCACACACATTAGTCAATTTATGTACTCCTAGTACACTTCATGGGGGAAATTTAAAAGATGATCATGCACTTTTTAGTTTCATTATGACAATTGGTGTTAACAATATATTGAGAATAACTGCTTCATTGATAACGTGTGATATTTTTACCCAGTACACATGATTGTACGAAAGTACAATTCTGGTGATATTATTGGAAATTGTTGACATGGTAATGTGTATTGTTTGACTGGTTAGTCGGCCAATTGACATACATATGATGTGGAGACTTTAGGTTCCTCTCCATATTAAGGACTCTTGAAGTACAATTGAACACATGGTTGAGAGAATGAGAAGAGATTATTCTCCAGGAATAGCTGATGGCGGTAACACTTCATGTAGGTCCTGAAATTACTCCATCTCACACTTGTATTCAACACAGAAATGGAGTACACCAAATAGATTTAGAGTTCTCAGTTTGGAAAACAACCATTTCAAATAAAACATCATATTATTATATTTTCCAATTTCAACATCAGCTCAGGTATGGTCTGTATAATAAGAAATGGGCTGAGAACATTAATATTCTTACATGTATTCCATGTGATGTATATTCCTGTTATTGCTTGGATGTAGTATAATAGTGCATTGGATTGCTTCCTATATACACATACAAATACCATCAGCACCATGAAGCATGTACACATGTACAATCCTGATTGTACATAATGTACTACAGTACATTGCGTACGATCAGGATTATGTCATACCTGGGAGTGTGTGGGAATTTTGGTTATCTATTATTGAAAATCGTATTTAATGGTTGAAAAAAAGTTAATGATCGGAACAATAGCAGTTCCACCAATAACATGTACAACCCAAACTACTCTAGCTCATGCATGCAATCAATGTTACAATGAGTACACATGTCAGCTGTATACTCATTTTGTAGTCTTCAGTTTTAATTTTGCATTGTTGCATTTGAATATGGAAACATGTTATTTTCAATTTTATGGTACTTAATAAATTCATTATCTCAAACTGTATTACGTAATCAAAGCATGAGGGACTTTCATGTACTCCTTATATGATTGGAGAGGGGCTGTTAATATTGAACTGTACTTACCTTTTATGGTAGTCTTAGTATAATATTGAAACTCCCTCTTGGACCAATGGCAATTTTTAGATGTGCTACAGATACTTAAAGAATTATTTCAAGCGTGCACATCTACTACATGCAGTACATGCGAAGAGGATTATGTCGAATCTGTATGTGCGTATTGTGTGTAGGAATTTAATCGAGTTAATATCAAAATTTCATTTGTATCTAATGGTTGAAAACTTAATACTCATCATCCCATAAGGACAGCCAAGGTATAATGCACTCATACATCTCCACTGATGCTTAGTAGAATTCAATAATCAGAATATAAAGAATTACAATGATCACTCAAAAATTATATATAAAAAATTATATCAAAAATTATATCAATTGCATGTAAATATGATGTATATCATGGAATGTAATGTATTTGAGTATATCTGTGTGATGACAGTGCTTCTATGGTAACTAATCCTGTTGAGAATGTAAATTAATTTCAATGTGTGTATCTTTGTATATATGTCGCAATTATACTGCACCTATAATATTCCACTGTTTAATCATAAGCAGCAGCACTACAAATAAAAAGTAAAAAAATTGGGAAAAAATCCAAATGACCTAGCAATACTTCAACACGTGACTGTCCATTGGTATCTCTCTCAGCTGTTACATTCCCTTTAGATGTTGTATAATTCAAGTGGTCTCCAATAAAGTTGTACATATATCCATAGTAATCAGTGCCTTTTGTGTAGCTGTACAGCTTCATGAATGACATTCTCTTCAATACCACCGGATGAATGCTGTAATATATCATGTGATGGTATGGAAGGTGTTTTCAGTGTTATTATTATTGTTCCATATTCTAAACATTTCTGTATGTGTTGGGAATTTGTGTGTGGTGTTGTTGTGTTTAAAGTAACTTGTTCACATACAATCTCAACCTGATGAATAATAAACATTAATGTTTATACTGATATTGGAAGGTTTGATTCGGATAATATTTAAAATGATAGATATTCTATTCTGATAATAATAATATTATGAATACAGTGGGATGCCTATAATCCGGCCCCCTGAAATACGGACACTGTGCTAAAACGACGCATAGTCTTGAAACCAACTTTTTCCGTATTGTAATGTATGTGAAATGCCCCCTGAAAAACGGACTTTCGTTATTCCGTAAAACGAACGGGGAAAATATGAACCAGTGTATGCAAATCAGTATTAAATTATACACAGTAAAGTGGATAAATCAAATTTTCTGAGGCTGTAAGATTTTCTAGATCTCCAGTTTGTCCACCAATACCTTTGGTCCTGACGAGGTCAAAATGTGATCGTTTGGAAGTATTCGTTACGCAGATAATTTGGATTGTACCATATTAGTTCATGTCTCTAAGAAATTCAAGGTTTATATACACACACACACTCACACACACACACACAGCACACACACACATACATGCCAACGCATGCACACGCACTCCCTATTAATTATTGCTGAAAGATATTAATTCTTGTTTCAATTAATGATTACTATTTTGAACTGATTAAGGAGAAAATTGTTAGTTATATTTCTTTTGTTTTTAAGTTGAGATCCAATGTTTGTAAATTTATTGATAATCCTTACATTCCTTGTGATTATGGCTATCCAACAGGTTCCAGTTTTGTGGGGATTAGTTCTTATATATTATATATCTTATATCTCCTTTTGGTCCTCGTGGTCCTTGGTGTCCTGGTGGTCCTTGGGGTCCCATGTCTCCTTTTGGTCCTCTTTCCCCTTGTGGTCCTTGTGGTCCTTGGGGTCCTATATCTCCTAAGGGTCCTCTTACTCCTTGTGGTCCTTGTGGTCCTTGTGGTCCTTGGGATCCTTTGTCTCCTTTTGGTCCTCTTACTCCTTGTGGTCCTTGTACTCCTTGTGGTCCTTGGGGTCCTATGTCTCCTTTTGGTCCTCTTACTCCTTGTGGTCCTTGTTGTCCTTGGGGTCCTATGTCTCCTTTTGGTCCTCTATCTCCTTGTGGTCCTTGTGGTCCTTGGGGTCCTTGGGGTCCTATGCATATGTTGCCTTTTGGTCCCCTTTCTCCTTGTGGTCCTTGTAATCCTTGGGGTCCTATGTCTCCTTTTGGTCCTCTTACTCCTTGTGGTCCTTGTGGTCCTTGTGGTCCCATGTCTCCTTTTGGTCCTCTATCTCCTTGTGGTCCTTGTGGTCCTTGGGGTCCTTGGGGTCCTATGCATATGTTGCCTTTTGGTCCCCTTTCTCCTTGTAGTCCTTGTGGTCCTTGTGGTCCTATGTCTCCTTTTGGTCCGCTTACTCCTTGTGGTCCTTGTGGTCCTTGGGGTCCTATGTCTCCTTTTGGTCCTCTTTCTCCTTGTGGTCCTTGTTGTCCTTGGGGTCCTATGTCTCCTTTTGGTCCTCTATCTCCTTGTGGTCCTTGTGGTCCTTGGGGTCCTTGGGGTCCTATGCATATGTTGCCTTTTGGTCCCCTTTCTCCTTGTGGTCCTTGTAATCCTTGGGGTCCTATGTCTCCTTTTGGTCCTCTTACTCCTTGTGGTCCTTGTGGTCCTTGTGGTCCCATGTCTCCTTCTGGTCCTCTATCTCCTTGTGGTCCTTGTGGTCCTTGGGGTCCTTGGGGTCCTATGCATATGTTGCCTTTTGGTCCCCTTTCTCCTTGTAGTCCTTGTGGTCCTTGAGGTCCTATGTCTCCTTTTGGTCCTCTTACTCCTTGTTGTCCTTGTGATCCTTGGGGTCCTATGTCTCCTTTTGGTCCTCTTTCTCCTTGTGGTCCTTTCTCTCCTGTGTCTCCTTTCAGTCCTGGTTCACCTTTCTGTCCATTATTTCCAGTCTGTCCGGTTTCTCCACGTTCACCTTTTGTTCCATTAACCCCTTGTGGTCCTGGCTCTCCTTTTTCACCCTTAGTTCCATTGCGTCCTGGTACTCCTGCTAGACCTTCCAATCCCTTTATTCCTGGTTTACCTCTCTGTCCAACCATTCCTGGAAGTCCTGTATCTCCCTTTTCACCCTTCTCACCATTTTTTCCATTCCACCCGTGTGATCCTTTTTTGCCTTGTAGTCCATGCTGTCCCTTTTCACCTTTTGGTCCCACTGCACCCCGTGGTCCAGGTGGTCCAGGTGGACAAATGCAAAATTCAGGTGTTGGAGAAACAGTGTCTTCTCCACGTCTCATTCTTTTGAGAGGTTTGTCCAATTCTGTTAATAACAAGTAAATTATTCATCAATGTTATGTAAACATGAGTCTTAATTATAATATTATTTCTAAGGATAATATTATTATAGCAATTTATTATTCATTGATAATACTAGTTATGAGGAATTCACTTCAAAACATGACAGTTATGCAGGACTGTTAGTTGAAGCTACCTAAATTTTCTATAACACAGGTTCACGAGGTTCAAAAGGGTAGCAATTAGTATTAATTTTGATAAATTACCTTTATGTATTATGTACACACGTTCTTGTACTATTATGAAGAGATGATGGAATGGTGGAGGGTAACAAGGTGTTCACCATTATTGTGGGATAATAATATACAACTTGTACCCTGCAAAAACTACCTCATCCTATATGGTGGGAAAATTTCACGAGGTTAGAATTTCCGTTTAACCGTCACTGGCCTAATAATAATTATAGCACAAATGCAAATTGTCAACACATGTATAGTACTGTACACTAATTATGAAATTAATGCAATGAAGTGATATTGTTTGAGTACAAAATCTCTAATTCTTTCCCACATTTCTCCCCCACTAAACAGTATTCAAGAGAGGAGTTTGTGGACAATGCTTTCTAAAGATAAGCCATACAAAATTCTAAATGAATTATGTTTGCATACCTATATACATCAAATATGGTGCTATGAGAGCTGTATGCAAGTATAAGGGCACAAAAACCAACCGAGACAGGAATGTGTCAGATATTGCCAGAGACCAGGGGGTGCATACAGTATCAAATGTATTGCCATGATGAATGATGATGCCATTGCTGTGTTAGAGATAATTTGCTTAATTTGCTTATCTCATATATAATATTGTTACTATCAAATATTGATTTCAAGTAGGATTTTTGATGCAAAACAGTCATTTTTAGTATATTTGCATAGGTGTTTTCGGTTGTTCTCAAGACTTTCATGTGTCCTCACAAGGGGAACAGTAATCACTGTTTATATAATATGATTTGTACAGAACAGTGGGCCTCTCTAGAGACAATTTTCTGAATCTAGATATGATCTTTTCTGATCTGAAGCTATATTAACAGATAATGACAACAAAAGAGGTACATGGGAGGCTTCAAAACCTGAGGAATAGTCACTATACCATGGCCACTCCAAACAGTTTAGTATGTTCAATTTGGTTTTGTTTTTCAGTTTATATTGGACAAATTGTTTACTGACAGTAGCTTAAGTAAAGATGGAAACGGATCAATTTGGTTGCCCAATAGATGATTTTAGTGTTTTCAATAAAACGTGGTACAGAGGTACCATGATATTAGATAGAATTGTTGTTAGGAGACCTGCTACAGTGACACTGTTTCTATATAGTCACAGTCAGAACTTGGCTATTTGTGATTCTGTACATATATGCTCTGCTATGAACCTCAGTGCAACTAACCTTTGGTTTCAAGTTGCTCTAATCTCTTCTCCAGCTGTTCATTCTTATGGTGAAGATCATTCACTTTCTTCTCAAGTTTGGCAAATGCCTTTTCGTAGTCAATGATACCCCCAATACTGGTAGTCACCACATAACACAAAAGAGTAACTTGTAGAAAGACCTGGATGTTTGTAGCCATAACTGTAGCTTCAGTCAACACACTCAGTTCCTTAGTGCTAGTTTGTGGTAACCACAGCGGAACAGAGAGTTTTTATAGTCATTTGAAAGGCACACCCACATTAAATGATATTCATTGACATTGTACACTTCTGCAGCACAATCATACTGATGCCTGACAATGATTACATATTAGCTCCTTATACGACTGCATGGTAAATGAATTAAGTGAAACCTTTGGTGAAGCCATTTTGCCCTATGGAATTCACACACATCCCCATACAAACACATGGATGTGAAAATGCATGAACACACCAACACACACACACACACACACACACACACACACACACACACACACACACACACACACACACACACACACGCACGCATATGCACACACACACCAACACACACATTCTGCACAAATGTATAGAATAGGTATCCATACCACAAGGTAACAGGATATGTAGGTATGTTCTATGGGGTATAGGCAGGGTATGAGAAGGTGCAAACTCATCACTGTTTCCTAGATATTCCTCCCATTCTTCACCACCAACAGTTGGTATGGTCTAAAGGGCAAAACCACTGATAGTGAAGTTTAACTGTTTACAGCCAGAGTAGGCACACTTTGAAACTTTGCACACGTGATCTTTCATAAGGCTTCTAATGCATTGGTTACAGAACGTTCTTTTTGAGCTTCCCTCCTATCTGTGTTTGGTTGGATATATACTGTGTGAGGCAATTATCCTGTACACCTTCCTGTCTATGCTCATCAAGAGGGGGCTACCATCACCACATGAATAAACCGAACTGGTTTGTCATCTTCTAGTTGAGCTGAGTTTTTGTATGTACTTTCTATCCTTTCCAAATTGATGTACGTAATTATTTGAAATGTGTGGATTCCACTACTTGTATGTCTACCACTTAATAGGTATGTGTGTCAGTTATTATTCTAGTCTTTTGGTGCATGTGTTATCTTTGATGCTGTGTACATTAAGTACGTATGTCCAGTATATATTATACTGATTTATATTCCATTATTTTTATTAACCATCGTACCCTTTTCTGTTCCAAATTTGGAACATATTTCAATAATTTTTGTGGCTCGATCCAAAGCACTAATGCCTCAGTGTTATATACCATTCAAAAGCTTATCATCTAGCGCATTTAGTGATTTATGCTACTTCACAACTTTAATACTCTACTTAGGACTGGCATTCTATTCAGCATGATTGTTTTGATATCATGGAAAAGAGGACAAAAAGCGCTTTCGAATGATGTAACTTTCGTCTGAATAGGAGCTTAGGCAAGCGATACAAAAATTGTGTTTGCCCATTTTATCAATTGCGCAATCTACGATATATATTGCGTAATATCGAAGTTCTAAACGATTCTATCATACTTTCTGAACAAAATGATGCCACACTTGATACATTTCCTCAATGTTGAAGCCAACAAAAGCTATAATTTGAAAGACTTAGTATAGATGTTGAATTGTTTAATGTCTTATCATATCATTAATCTTTGTTGAAATATATTTATTCCAAAAACAATTACTGTGACAGTTCATTCAATTTTGTTCAACTGGGATATCATCTAGTGTCACATTGAACTACTTATACGTAGATCATCCGGAATTATCATACTAATCATCTTATCCCTACTTCCACCAATTCTTGAACCGATTACAACAATTTAACATTAATTTAATAGTAAAAATTATATCATATCTGGGAGTGTGTGGGAATTATGGTAATCTATTATTGAAAATTGTATTTAATGGTTGAAAATGGTCAGAATGATACTAGTGCCACCAATAACACATACAACCCCAACTACTCTAGCTCATGTATTCAATGTAGCAATGAGTACACATGTCAGCTGTTTACTCATTTCATAGTCTTCGGTTTAATATTTTGCATTGTTGCATTTCAATATGGAAGCATGTATTTTCAATGTTATGTAGTACGTAACTTAAGCCGTAATGAATTCATTATCTCAAACTCTATTTGAATATGAATAATTGCTGTAAACTGGACAAACAACATACAATAGCAGGGACAAGTCACAACCATGTATTCAGTAGTAGCTTAACAATAACTTTTGTTATATCGAAAAGCTAATACAAAATGGATGCTACCAGACCTTAATTTGAGGTAGCTGTAGCTATGTGTCTCCTCGGTAGGGAAACTGACTACTAGATTATGCCATAACTGAACCAAAAGTAAGGGCGATTATGCAGTACGCATACCTGTGTTGTTGGAGTATTGGTTTATGATGCAACCATACATTGCTATAAGCCTATTAATAAACGCCTACCAGGCACTTGTATTGTAGGTCCATTAACTGACCTACGGCCGTATTCATCTGTGGCGTAATGCAACAACTACATTTACAACCACGTTACAACATGATAGTCGTCTCACAACACAATCGCTGTTGAGACGTCCCTACCCTACCCCTTATCCTACCTACCCCTACCTTTAAAACCTAACCCTACCCTACACCTACCTCTAAAACCTAACCCTATCCCCTGCCCCTACCTACAAAACCTAACCCGACCCTACCCCCTACCCCTACCTTCACCCTGATGTCACCAACATGGATAATTACTTCACATAGCCATTCCAACTTACCTTATTGAGTTTTAAACAATTTTTTCCTATTATCCACATTTTAATTTTGCTACGTATACTTGAAAATATGCATAATATATAGTTAATATGTGCTCAAACTATAATAATGTTTCCTAATATTTATGTAACTATTCCATGATAATAATGTTTATGTTCGTAATTTCACTAAAACAGGCCAATGCTTATAAAACTCAGAAAATGATGGGATCAAGTGGAATAACATAAAACAAAATTTAATAATATACTTCAAAACATGTTTACAGGCAAGGCATTGATTTTTAACTATTTTATTAACAGAATTTTATTATTAGAATCACATGTTATATTGACTACAATTAAGTGAAAGCAGTTATGTATAAATTGTTACTGTTAGTGATGTTGGTACAGCAACCTATCGTAACAATTGAATTGATACCAGAGAAGCTGAGAACCCAAAAGATAATCCTCACATTTCAACAAGAGGCTGCCTCTCTGGATCACTTTTGGCTGTGCTCATCTCCTTCTTCACCTTCTGGTAGATCACCTTCTTGAAAATGTATCCCATCACACCAAGTAAAGTAGAGGAGAATAAAGAGTTCAGGATTGTGCCTGTATTGAAAGATGCTTGGGGGGGTTTAAGGTACATTTCGAAGAATACCTGCAAGACCAATGCTGTTATCATCCATGCAATGAGAATTATAGATGTATTTAGCACAGTTGCACCTGAGCATTTTCGTTTCCCACAGTCGATAACTCTCTTTTGTAGTAGTACGAAAAGGAAAATTAGCATTACTACTACTGTCAATGTTTTGGTCACATGCATAATGCTATCCATTGGATAGTACAAGCAGAATATAACCATGTGAACTAGGAACACTGCCTGGATCTGTACGTAAAGGACTATCCCAATGCAACCGAATGTGCCAAGTACATAGATTAGTACTGATGATAGTTTATCACATCTACTGGATGGCAACACTGTGGAGATGAGCTGTGGTGGTTTATTCATTTTGTAACAGATAACAATGAGAGCTGGTACCTCGATGAGAACCACAACAGTGAATGTGGCAAGCTGAAAGTATCCGAAAAGAACCTGTAGACTAAAGAAGTCCCTGAATGCTTTGAGAGTAGGATGGGTGTCCAAGGCCACTTGAAAACGACGATAGGTTTTAAAGAATTGTGCAAAGAGCAAAACGCTCATCACCCAGGATACTACCATCACAGACCTCACTGTGTACAAAGCCATTGATGACTGTGTGAGTGTTTCCCTGATCAGTGTCCTCTTCAATGCAATGTATCCTGATAGAACCAGTCCAGAGAAAATGAATACAAGAATAGGTATGATGTAAAATGATATTGTTCTTCCATTATGTACAAATCTCTCAGGAGTCAAATGTGTTGAAGAGTATAATATTTCTTCATTAGGATATAATCTTATCACCTAGCAAATAAAACAAATAAATTGTGATAATATGGCCAATAAGACAATTAATAATCAATTTGATGTGCAATGTGCCTGGTTTAATTAATTATAAAGACAAATACCATGTAATACAAGAGTATGGGAACAATTTTCATTTTTATATAATTATTGATACTAATAAACATAATATTATATTTTAAATTTGTTAAGTATGATAATAATATGAAATATTAATCATGCATAACCTAAATTTGATCATAATCTAATCATAACCTAAATAAAAGAAGCATGCCAACATGATTAAAGTACACATGTATTGGGTACTTATGAATACACCAAAGCACGTCTTCAAATATAGCTATAGGTACAAACTATAGTTATACTGTATAACAGGTACAGTGAATTTTTGTTATTCTGCCATCCGTGATATATCAACCAAACCTTGTACTCACTGCAGTTACTCAATACCAGGCAATAAGTATAATATAGTCATTAGTGGTAGAGATCAAGCTAATCCGCCAAACACATTAATTAATCCACCTCATCTTTCACAAATGACAGGTGGTGAATACAGAGTAGTTGGCAATGCATATTGACAGGCCCTTGGATGGAAGTACAGTCTTTGGGTGTTCATGATCCCATACCAGTCAATCCACCTCTCCCATGCCTGAAACCTAAACCCTAAAGTATGTCTAATCTGTACACCTCAGGTCCTGGACTGAGTTTAAGGTTTACTTGAATGTGTGAAGAACAGACTAAATTCCACACTACAACATCGGAAAAATGTATCGCATACTTTACAATTGGTACTTTTGTATTTTACTAAAGATTCAAGTCTCGTATTTATAACTAAAATTAATGATAACACATTCACATTGGTTTACCTGTTGTGAGAAATCTTGAAAAATTTGTTCAAAGTCGAAATTACCAAAGGCGCAAAATGGTCGTGGTTCCCAACAGTACTGATGTACATAGTTTTGAGCTAAGATCGATGTGTAACCAGGTTTCCTTAAAAAGGCCAGGTAGTTTAGTACGTTAGGCAAAATGTTATAAAATATGGAATGAGAGTACACAAAGTACACTTTGCAGGTGGCTGTGATGGAAGGATCACAGCATTTCCCTACATATGTAGGCTCTCTTGTTAGCGTAGATTCCTCAGTACTGTTCCCTATTGAGATGCTGTAGTACACAACTCGGATGTTATCATAGATGCTAGCGGCTGAGGGACTGAAAATCGAATCTTTTCCAGGAATAGCTGAGGACTGGTCACACTTGTAGTTTGTCATCAAATCTTTCATATTCTTGATACAACCAAGTTGAGGACACTCACTGGACCACACACCAGTGGTCAGACTGATTAATAGCATCATCAAAAACATCCCAAACTACTTCAGCACACCCTTAGAACTAGTTATGAGCACACACATTAGTCAATTTATGTACTCCTGGTACACTTCATTGGGGAAATCTAAAAGATGATCATGCACCTTTCAGTTTCATTATGATGAGGTGTTAACGATATGTTGAGAATAACTGATATTTGATATTAATTGCACTAAAAACCGAGTAGACTAGGAGTAGTAGTGAAGATATCTAACGAAGTTAGTAAAAGAACTGTTACATCATCTCGCGATATTCCACACAGCCGTGTGGTCTCGCCGATGTGAGACTGCAGTCAGCAGTACCACCGGTGTAGTATGAAAGGAGAATTGTGGGGGGCTGGCTTCTGTGGTGGCTTCGTGGCTCAGTGGTTTATGGCGGCTTTAGTCAGACACCCTGGGTTCGGGTCCCGCAGTTGCCGGTTTTTCGCTTTTCTCCTTTCTCTCTCAGCAGGCTGAATTCCACTTTCAGAATTCAGATTTCGTATTAATTGCATCATGGCTAACGTGAGATATTTATAGCCAGTATATATGATTGTACGAAGGCACAATTTTGGTGATTTTATTGGAAATAGTTTACATGGTAATGTGTTTTGTTTGACTGATTAGTCATCCAATTGACATCCATATGATGTGGAGTCTTTAGGTTCCTCTCCATAATATTAGGTACTCTTGAAGTACAACTGAACTCATGGTTGAGAGAATGAGAAGAGATTATTCTCCAGGAATAGCTGATGGCATGCAGTAACATTTCATGTACGTCCTGAAATTACTCCATCTCACACTTGTATTCAACACAGAAATGGAGTACACTAAACAGATTTAGAATTTTTAGTTTGAAAAACAATTATTTCAAAATGGTTATATTATTATATTTTCCAATTTAGTGTAACATCAGCTTAGGTATGGCTTGTACAATAAGAAATGGGCTGAGAACATTAATATTCTTACATGTATTCCATGTGGTGTATATTCCTCTTATTGCTTGGACGTAGTATAGTGCATTGGATTGCTTCCTATATATATATATATACATACAAGTGCCATCAGCACCATGAAGCATGTACACATGTACATGTGCGTATGTACTACAGTGCATTGTGTACAAAAGGATTATGTCATACCTGGGAGTGTGTGGGAATTTTGATAATTTATTATTGAAAATTGTATTTAATGGTTGAAAATGGTCAGAATGGAAAGGAGTGCCACCAATAACATGCACAACCCCAACTACTCTAGCTCATGTATTCATTGTAGCAATGAGTACACATGTCAGCTGTTTAATCATTTCGTAGCCTCCGGTTTAAATATTGCATTGTTGAATTTGAATATGGAAGCATGTATTTTCAATGTTATGTAACTTGAGACGTAATAAATTCATTACCTCAAACTGTCATACTGAGGGACTGTTAATAGGTACACATAACACACACCAGTGATCAGAATGATTAATAGCACCATTTAAAACACGAACATCCCAAACTACTTCAGCACACCCTTAGAACTAGTTATTGGGGAAATCACAAAGATGATCATGTACATATCAGTTTCATTATGATGAGGTGTTAACAATATGTTGAGAATAACTGTTATTAGATAATTGCATCATTGATACATAACGTGAGATATTTTTAACCAGTACAATTTTGGTGATATTATTGGAATTGTTGACATGGCAATGTGTATTGCTTGACTGATTAGTCATCCAATTGACATGATGTGGAGTCTTTAGGTTCCTCTCCATATTAAGGACTCTTGAAGTACAACTGAACTCATGGTTGAGAGAATGAGAAGAGATTATTCTCCAGGAATAGCTGATGGCTGTAATACTTCATGTACGTCCTGAAATTACTCCATCTCACACTTGTATTCAACACAGAAATGGAGTACACTAAACAGATTTAGAGTTCTCAGTTTGGATAGTAACCATTGCAAATATTAAAACATCATATAATAATATTATGATATTATATTTCTCAATTTAGTGTAACATCAATCAGCCCAGGTATGGCTTGTATAATAAGAAATGGGCTGAGAACATTAATATTCTTACATGTATTCCATGTGATGTATATTCCTGTTATTGCTTGGACGTAGTATAGTGCATTGGATTGCTTCCTATATACACATACAAGTACCATCAGCACCATGAAGCATGTACATATGTACACGTGCGTATGTACTACAGTACATTGTGTGTAATCAGGACTATGTCATACCTGGGAGTGTGTGGGAATTTTGGTTATCTATTATTGAAAATTGTATTTAATGGTTGAAAATGGTCAGAATGATACTAGTGCCACCAATAACATGCACAACCCCAACTACTCTAGCTCATGTATTCAATGTAGCAATGAGTACACATATCAGCTGTTTACTCATTTCATAGTCTTCAGTTCAATGTTGAAATTGGAAACCTTATTTTCAATGCTATGTATGTAACTTCAGCCATAATAAATCCACTACCTCAAACTGTAATACGTAATCAAAGCATGAGGGACTTTCATGTAGTACACTCTGTATAATATTATTATGATTAGGGAGGGGCTGGTAATATTGTACTGTACTTACCTTTTATGGTAGTCATGGTAAAATATTGAAACTCCCTATTGGACCAATGGGAATTTGTAGATGTGCTACAGATACCTAACAAAATAATAATTTTAAATATGTGCACATCTACTACATGCATACTAGTACATGCAAAGAGGATTATGTCAAACATGTATATGTATGTGGGAATTTAATTGAGTTAATATCGAAATTTGTATCCAATGGTTGAACAACTTAATGCTCATCATCTCATAAGGACAGCTAAGATATAATGCACTCGTACATCTCCATTGATGCTTAGTGGATAATATACATCCACATGCACAGCAGCTAATTATGGCCACTATAATAAAAGCATCCGTTAAGAATTATAATTATAACAGTCACTCAAAGTTATATCTAGTGCACATGTAAATGTATACCATATATACCATATGTAACTATATACTATTCTATATAATATATATATATATATATAAACCATAATGTATATCATGGAATGTAATGTATCTGATTATATCTGTGTGATGACAGTGTTTCCATGGTAACTAATACTCTTAAGAATGTATATAAATTTCAATATGTATATATTTGTATTTCGCCATTAAACTACATACATTTATCATCACTGAATTGAGCAAATGAAATGGATTATGTGTATTTACCGGCAATTCTATTAAATAATTCCATATAATAATATATGATACATTAATTGTCCATAATCAATAGTCTATCACAAATGGTCATACATAGCTGTGAATTTTTATTATTATTAATTAATAACTGGTTAATAAGTGCCTATAATATTCCACTGTTTAATCATAAGCAGCAGCACTACAACTAAAAAGGGAACAAAATTGTTTCATGCATTAGGATATTAAATTCTTAAAGTAATGAATTGGAATATCATGCGATCCTTTTATTTTTCAACAAGAGGCTGTCTCTCTGGATCACTCTTGGCTGTATCCATCTCCTTCATTGCCTTGTGGTAGATCAGCGTCTTGAAAATGTATCCCATTGCACCAAGTAGGATAAAGGAGAAAACAGAATTCACAATGGTGTCCCAATTAAAGATTTTTTTTGATTGTGATCCACTTTCAGTCCAAAGAAAACCAATGTACACCAGGAAGAGGAGGAGTGTTGTGACCACTGAAAGTACAGTCATCAGATTATAAATATGTACCCAACATGGTCCCCTTCTGATACGGAAAGCATAAAATTGAATAACAGTTAGTGTGAAAATTATGGCAAACATCGATATCATGGTTGTTGTAGCTATTATAAGACAATGGAGTGGTCTGACAAAGGAATAAACAACTAAGTACATTGCATACACTGACTGGATCTGTGTGTATAGGACTATTCCAATGTATCCGAATGTGATCATTGTGTGCTCCAACCCTGATTTAATGTGGTCTTTCCCAAAGTTACTTGTAGATCCAATTGTCGTAAACTTCATTTTGCAAAAGAACATCCACAAGCAGGGCACCTCGGCAAGAAGCACAGCTATAAAGTAGCCAAATTGTATGTACATAACCAAAGTCTGTGTTTTGAAGAAGTCCTTGTGAGCAAGGAAAGTGGGAAGGGTGTCAATGGCCTTATCAAAATGACAAATAATGAGGAAATATTGGGCAAAGAGTAGAATACCGACCAACCATGATGTGATCATTGTTGACCTTACTGTACACCTGGCCATTGATGACTGTACAAGTATCTCTGTAATCCAATTCCTCTTTTGTGAGACAAACTTCATGAGACACATTCCGCTAGTAATGTAAATGAGGATGGGCATGAGATATACTAGTGCACTTCGGTCCTCCAAGAGATCCTTTCCTTTCAATTGTTCAGCGGATTTAATGTTCATTGAGTCTAAATTTAGTGCACTCTCTTTGTTTTCTTGATGTGAAACCTAAAGATGAGGATTAGTTTGACAGTGAGTCTGTAATGACATTGCACTTCTGTGTGTGTGTGTGTGTGTGTGTGTGTGTGTGTGTGTGTGTGTGTGTGTGTGTGTGTGTGTGTGTACATGTGTGTGTGTGTGTGTGTGTGTGTGACACTGTGTGTGTGTTTGTGTGTTTGTGTGTGTGTGTGTGTGTGTGTGTGTGTGTGTGTGTGTGTGTGTACATGTGTGTGTGTGTGTGTGTGTGACACTGTGTGTGTGTTTGTGTGTTTGTGTGTGTGTGTGTGTGTGTGTGTGTGTGTGTGTGTGTGTGTGTGTGTGTGTGTGTGACACTGTGTAGTATAGTCACGAAAATAATGACAACTGACTACTGCCTACAGTGTACATGGTATTATTGTAACAAAGCCTTACCTTGTAATAGGTGAATTGCTTCAATAAGGATTTAAATTCCACGGAGCTGTTGCATAATGCAGGTGGTCTCCAACAATATCGCTGATATCCGAAAATTGACAGTTTTTCATTGTATACATAAAATGAACTTAGATGGGAATATCTCCTCAATACCACTGGATGGATGCTGAAAAATATCATGTTGGGGTATAAAAAGTAAAGTACACAATTTTCCTTGTCCAAAGGGTCACAGCAGTCTTCTGTGTATGCACTCTTCTTTGGTGGTCCAGTTGAGTTCATGTTGTTCTGTGGTGAGACGTCATAGTACACAGCTACTATGGAAAACAGACTAGAAAATTGTTTGAAAAGAGAGCGTTCACCCGTTCCAAAGGGATTGTCGCAGTTATAGGTTTCGACCAAATCATCTACGATTTGGACGCAAGGAAGATGAGTACACTCAAGTGACTGTACACTGACTATCAGTGATTGTGATACCAACAGCGCTATAGCTAGAAGTCCTGTAATATCTCCGGCCTTCATTTTGTACCATTCAACACTTGGTTCAATAAACTTGGGACCCCACTGCCTGCTGTTGCAAGAACATATGTAGCAGTCGATCAGTTGCAGGTAATTTATTGCATTCAGTGTTATTATTATTGTTCTGTGTTCTAAACATTTCTGTATGTGTTGGGAATTTGCGCATGGTGTTGTTGTGATAAAAGTAACTTGTTAATATACAAACTCAACCTAATCAATAATAAACATTATGTATATACTGATATTGGAAGGCTTGATTCTTATAGTATAAACTTTCAGAACGGGACATTCAATAATCTTTCAACTTTCCTCCCTACCAAACTGAAACTATGCAAGACTACGTAATGAAATTTTAACAGGTTCCACACACAACTTAGTTTTTTGTAGGTTAGCTATAGTATTAGTGCAGTACAAGTATAGTGTAGCTTCATGTTGGTTAGTATTCATGTATTATTATACAGTCTGAATAGGCATGTGTCTGCCTTATATCTTCCTAATTCATGTGTTTGTCAGAGTATACTGTATATTGTTGGTACTCACAGTGACTATCTGTTTGAGACTCACCGTACATTTTGCATCCAGGCATGCAAAATGAAAGATATACAATGTCATACAGAAAAGATTTACCATGTATGCCCGTGTAGATATGTATTTTTATAATACTGTATGTGTGGGGTTCATTCATCTCTTCTTAATTGCTGAGAAGATCAAAGTAAAGAATTTTCTCACAAGGAATGAGCACATGTAGCACTTTAACCTCTTAATAATAATATTGTGATTATTTGAACCATCAAAATAATGATTGATGTTAAATCAAAATATAACTCTTATTCTGTGTATGGTTACATGCAGTATAGTATAATAGTATACTATTATATTTATGATACTACTAATTGCAGTATAGTGGTATACTAGTAGTAGTACTAGTATGACTACTAGATTATGTTGCTGCTGAAATTAGAGAAATATCCAAAGTGAGCCTGTAATACTTCAACAAGTGACGGTCTCTTGGTATCTCTCTCATCTGTTACAATCCCTTTAGATGTTGCATAATTCAAGTGGTCTCAATAAAGTTGTACATATATGCATAGTAATCAGTGCTTCCTGTATAGCTGTACAGATTTATGAGAGACATTCTCTTCAATACCACTGGATGAATGCTGTAATAAATCATATATTGAATCGTATTGTATTGTATTGTATAATCTTATTTATCCTGGATAAGAGGCCTTTAGTCGAAAGACTACTTTACAAGGTACCCTGTAAATACAGACACAGAAAATCAGCAACAAAATGGGTGGATGATAACTAAACATTGATGTTCCAGAGATTAAAGTTATTTGTGGTAAATGATATTCAATAAATGAAATAGTAAAGGAGTGGTTTAATACAGAAAACTTCGTGTTATGTAGATTATTGGTCAGGATGTGCATTAATATGATGGAATACATTTGCAGGGCAGTAAAAGTAGATAGTGATGAGGCAGCTTTAGCTTCTCTTGGCAGGCTGTACGTTCCAGAGGGTTGGGGCTGAGTATGAGAAAGACTTCTTTCCGTATTCATTTTTGACTGATGGGATTGTGTAGCCACTTTCGGACAGGCATGTACAAGGTTGATGTACATCGGTTGGTGATTATAGAAGGTTCTTTAGTTAGGATGGAGCTGAGTTGCTTTTGCATTTGAAGATTTGCTGGGCTAGGTGGAGCTTTCGCTGTGATTTCAAGGTAGGCCAGTTGAGGTCTTGTCTTAGTTAGTTGCCAAGCCGGCCCTGTGTCGTTTAAAGATAATACATTTGGCTCGATTTTGTAGTCTTTCAAGTTGATTTACTCGGGCGTTCGTACAGCTATACCACACAAAATCGCAGTAAGAGAGCATGGGGAGGATGTAGGCATTGTAGAAAGCCTTCAGACTAGACTGTGGAAGGAAATCGGAGAGTCGTCAGAGTAGATATATTTGTTTAGAGACCGTGCTCACAATTTGTGAGATGTGTTCATTCCATGACTGGGTGTCTTTAATGTATAGTCCAAGAAGTTAGAACTTCGTCACTTGTTCTATTGTGGTGCCGTTAAAAGAGAGGTGAAGGGGTGGAAGATGAGGTTTATGAGGGGGGGTGAATAAGCATGCATTTGGTTTTTGACAGGTTGAGTTTGAGGTAATTTTCTTGCATCCATGTGTTGAGTAATGAGAGGCAGTGATTAAGTGATGTGGTGATAGAGTCAACAGAGTCACTAGTTACATATAAAGTTGTGTCATCAGCATACATAGCACAGGTAGAGGATTTTACTGAGTCGGGTAGGTCATTCATGAAGAGGGAGAATAGGGAAGGTCCTAGTATAGACCCATGGGGTACACCAGCCAGCAAGCTTGAGGAACTAGCTGTACTGTTTTCAATTCTTACTTCCTGGGATCTACTGTCTGTCATGTGGTGGTATGGAAGGTGTTTTCATTGTTGTTATTATTAGTGTTCTGTATTCTAAATATATTTCAGTATGTGTTGGGAATTTATGTGTGGTGTTGTTGTGATATAAGTAACTTGTTCACATACAATCTCAACCTGATGAATAATAAACATTACGTGTATACTGATATTGAAAGGTTTGATTCTGATAATATGAACTTTCAGAACGGGACATTCAATAGCAATCAACTTTCCTCCCTACCGAACTGAAAATATACAAGACTACGTAATGAAATTTAAACAGATTCCCCCACAACTTTGTATTTTGTATATAGTTTGGCTATATTATTAGAGCATTACAGGTATATTGTAGTTCATACATAATACATTCATACATTATATATACAGTCTAAATAGACATGTGTCTGCCTAATTCATGTGTTTGATGGAGTATACTGTACAATGTTGGTACTCACAGTGACTGTCTGTTTGAGACTTAACATGCATTTTGTATCCTGGTGTGCAAGAATGAAAGATTTACATACAGAAAAAAATTACCATGTATATCCGTGTAGATATGTATTGTCATAATATGTGTGGGGCTCATTCACCTCTTTTCAATTGCTAAATGATTGATGATAAATTAATTGTGAGAAGATCAAAGGAAAGAATCTTCTCACAAGGAAAGAGCACATGTAGCACTTTATTAACTTCTTTATATTATCATAAACATTGGAACCATCAAAACAATGATCGATGTAAATCAAAGTATAACTATTATTCTGTGTATGGTTACATGCAATTAGTTTTATTAACACTCAACATGATAATGCTACTAGATGTATGTACATTAATTGTGTCATTCTGTTGCCGATGAAATTAGAGGAAACAATCCAAAATGATCCTGTAATATTTCAACAAGTGACTGTCCATTGGTATCTCTCTCTCAGCTGTTACAATCCCATTAGATGTTGCATAATTCAAGTGGTCTCCAATAAAGTTGTACATATATCCATAGTACTCAGTGCTTCCTGTATAGCTGTACAGCTTTATGAATGACATTCTCTTCAATACCACTGGATGAATGCAGTATATACACATACATATGTATACAAACACCACACCCAGACACACATTCATGCACATGTGCATGTGCACACACTAACACATACACACATTGCGTGTACATATGCATGTGTTTCTATGGTAACTGTTCTTTTAACCTATCACATCATCACTCCAGAGTGATCCTATCATTCATGCATTCACCAATAATATACAAAGGAAGGCACACAGTGTACATACACTTCTAATACAATGCTTTTATATTGTCCATTGGGAACTAGTAGTAATAATAATTGCAATGTCACCCTGTCTCAGGACCCGTCGTAGGAAAGAAGCTTACTTGAGCATGAAGTTCTCCGATGATTTTGACTATTAATATTTCACTAGCACAATGGCCTGTGACCACAGAAAATGCTATTTTTGTCATTGTGCTCATTTATGGAATAAGTTTGGATTACCATCCATATGACGACATAAATTGTATGCTACCATGGTGGTGACATCTGTGCATAATATTTCATGTAGGGGTCTTAAATTTCAAAAGTGATTTGGTGTGTGTTTTCCAATTGCAAGTTCACAGTGGATGATGCATGATATCCTTTACCACCATAAATGTGTACATACAATGGAATACCACGTATTGAGGGTGGTTTTCACCTGTTGAGGGTGAGGAGTTGATGTTGTACACGGGAATCATGGTCCTCACACTCACATCTCCTTTTGCATTACACCCCACACAGCCAGTATACATGTACTGTGTATGAGACAAGTCGATTAGCCAAAGACAGACATTCTTAATATTAGCCCTATATAGAGACTGAAGTTAAACCAAATAATTGCTAAGTATATTGCCACAAAGGTAACCCTTACAGGCCTGCAGGTAAGAGTGGATTGTAGGGTTTATGCAGCACACCCCCTTCCTTGAATAGACTATTAGATCTTGAATTCCAACCTTTCCTAATATTTCTACGTATGTATGTCTTACAGTGTAGCGTATCAAAGACCAAAAGCTGAGTATTCCAGAATTCCACCACTCTACCTAACAAAAAAATTTAAACATGTGCACATCTACTACATACACACTAGTACATGCAAAGAGGATTATGTACGTGTACGTATATGTATGTGGGAATTCAATTGAGTTAATATCGAAATTTGTATCCAATGGTTGAACAACTTAATGCTCATCATCTCATAAGGACAGCTAAGGTATAATGCACTCGTACATCTCCATTGATGCTTAGTGGATAGTATACATCCACACAGCAGCTAATTATGGCCACTATAATTAAAGCATCCGTTAAGAATTATAATTATAATAATCACTCAAAGTTATATCTAGTGCACGTGTAAATGTATACCATATATACCATATGTAACTACGTATATACTATTATATATATTATATATATAAACCATAATGTATATCATGGAATGTAATGTATCTGATTATATCTGTGTGATGACAGTGTTTCCATGGTAACTAATACTTTTAAGAATGTAAATAAATTTCAATGTGTATATATTTGTATTTCACCATTAAACTACATACATTTATCATCACTGAATTGAGCAAATGAAATGGATTATGTATATTTACCGGCAATTCTATCAAATAATTCCATATAATATGATACATTAATTGTCCATAATCAATAATCTATCACAAATGGTCATACATAGCCGTGAATTTTTATTATTATTAATTAATAGCTGGTTAATAAATGCCTATAATATTCCACTGTTTAATCATAAGCAGCAGCACTACAATTGAAAAGTGAACAAAATTGTGTCATGCATTAGGATATCAAATTCTTAAAGTAATGAATTGTTACAGTAATATCATGCGACCCTTTTATTTTTCAACAAGAGGCTGTCTCTCTGGATCACTCTTGGCTGTATCCATCTCCTTCATTGCCTTCTGGTAGATCAGCGTCTTGAAAATGTATCCCATTGCACCAAGTAGGATAAAGGAGAAAACAGAATTCACAATGGTGTCCCAATTAAAGATGTTTTTTGATTGTGATCCACTTTCAATCCAAAGAAAGCCAATGCACGCCAGGAAGAGGAGGAGTGTTGTGACCACTGAAAGTACAGTCATCAGATTATAAATATGCACCCAACATGGTCCCCTTCTGATACGGAAAGCATAAAATTGAATAACAGTTAGTGTGAAAATTACTGCAAACATCGATATCATGGTTTTTGTAGCTATTACAAGACAATGGAGTGGTCTGACAAAGGAATAAACAACTAAGTACATTGCATACACTGACTGGATCTGTGTGTATAGGACTATTCCAATGTATCCGAATGTGGTCATTGTGTGCTCCAACCCTGATGTAATGTGATATTTCCCAAAGTTACTTGTAGATCCAATTGTCGTAAACTTCATTTTGCAAAAGAACATCCACAAGCACGGCACCTCGGCAAGGAGCACAGCTATAAAGTAGCCAAATTGTATGTACATAATCAAGGTCTGTGTTTTGAAGAAGTCCTTGTGAGCATGGAAAGTGAGATGGGTGTCAATGGCCTTATCAAAGTGGCGAATGGTGAGGAAATATTGAGCGAAGAGTAGAATACCGATGAACCATGATGTAATCATTGTTGACCTTACTGTACATCTAGCTATTGATGACTGTACAAGTATCTCTGTAATCCACTTCCTCTTTTGTGAGACGTACTTCGTGAGACACATTCCGGTAGTAATGTAAATGAGGATGGGCATGAGATATACTAGTGTTCTTGGGTCCTCCAAGAGATCCTTTCCCTTCAACTGTTCAGCGGATTGAATGTTCTTTGAGTCTAAATTTACTGTACCCTCTTTGATTTCTTGATGAAAAACCTGAAGATGAGGATTAGTTTGACAGTGAGCCTCTAATGACGTGTGTGTGTGTGTTTGTGTGTGTGTGTGTGTGTTTGTGTGTGTGTGTGTGTGTGTGTGTGTGTGTGTGTGTGTGTGTGTTTGTGTGTGTGTGTGTGTGTGTGTGTGTGTGACATTGTGTGTGTGTGTGTCTGTGTGTGTGTGTGTGTGTGTGTGTGTGTGTGTGTGCTTGACAACTGACTACTGCCTACAATGTACAGGGTATTATTGTAACAAAGCCTTACCTCGCGAAGGGTGAAAGGCTTCAATAAGGATTTATATTCCAAGGAGCTGTTGCATAATGCAGGTGGTCTCCAACAATATCGCTTAAGTCCAAACATCTGCGGTTGTTCATCGTAGGAATATGGATTTAGCTGGGAATATCTCTTCAATACCACTGGATGGATGCTGAAAAATATCGCGTTGGGGTATAGAAAGTAAATGACGCAATTTTCCCTGTCCGAAGGGTCACAGCAGTCTTTTGTGTATGTACTCTTCATTGGTGGTCCAGTTGAGTTTATGCTGTTCTGTGGTGAGACGTTATAGTACACAGCTACTATGGAAAACAGACTAGAAAATTGTTTGAAAAGAGAGCCTTCACCCGTTCCAAAGGGATTGTCGCAGTTATAGGTTTCGACCAAATCATCTACGGTTTGGACGCAAGGAAGATGAGTACACTCAAATGACTGTACACTGACTATCAGTGATTGTGATACCAACAGCGCTATAGCTAGAAGTCCTAGAATATCTCCGACCTTCATTTTGTACCATTCAACACTTGGTTCAATAAACTTGGGACCCCACTGCCTGCTGTTGCAAGAAAGTATGTAGCAGTCGGTCAGTTACAGGCAATTTATTGCATTCAGTGTTATTATTATTGTTCTGTGTTCTAAACATTTCTGTATGTGTTGGGAATTTGTGCATGGTGTTGTTGTGATAAAAGTAACTTGTTAACATACAATCTAAACCTGATGAATAATAAACAATACTGATATTGGCAGGCTTGATTCTTATAGTATAAACTTTCAGAACGGGACATTCAATAACGATCAACTTTCCTCCCTACCAAACTGAAACTATGCAAGACTACGTAATGAAATTTTAACAGGTACCACACAACTTAGTTTTTTGTAGGTTAGCTATATTATTAGTACAGTACAAGTATAGTGTAGCTTCATGTTGGTTAGTATTCATGTATTATTATACAGTCTGAATAGGCATGTGTCTGCCTAATTCATGTGTTTGTCAGAGTATACTGTATATTGTTGGTACTCACAGTGACTGTCTGTTTGAGACTCACCGTACATTTTGCATCCAGGCATGCAAAATGAAAGATATACAATGTCATACAGAAAAGATTTACCATGTATGCCCGTGTAGATATGTATTTTTATAATACTGTATGTGTGGGGTTCATTCATCTCTTCTTAATTGCTGAGAAGATCAAAGTAAAGAATTTTCTCACAAGGAATGAGCACATGTAACACTTTATTAACCTCTTTATAATATCATGATTATTGGAACCTTCAAAATAATGATTGATGTAAATCAAAATATAACTCTTATTATGTGTATGGTTACATGCATTTAGTTTTATTAACAGTATAGTATAATAGTATACTATTATACTATATGATACTACTAGTTGCAGTATAGTGGTATAATAGTAGTAGTACTAGTATGACTACTAGATTATGTTGCTGGTGAAATTAGAGAAATATGCAAAGTGAGCCTGTAATATTTCACCAAATGACAGTCTCTTGGTATCTCTCTCATCTGTTACAATCCCTTTAGATGTTGCATAATTCAAGTGGTCTCAATAAAATTGTACATATGTGCATAGTAATCAGTGCTTCCTGTATAGCTGTACAGCTCTATATGAATGACATTCTCTTCAATTCCGCTGGATGAATGCTGTAATAAATCATGTATTGAATCGTATTGTATTGTATTGTATAATCTTATTTATCCGGGGTATGAGGCCTTTAGTCGAACGACTACTTTACAAGGTACCCTGCAAATTAATACACAAAAACATACAGACACAGAAAATCAGCAACAAAATGGGTGGGTGATAACTTACCATTGATGTTCCAGAGATTAAAAGTTATTTGTGGTAAAAGTAAAGGAATGGTTTAATACAGAAAACTTCGTGTAATGTAGATTATTGGTCAGAATGTGCATTAATATGATGGAATACATTTGTATGGCAGTAAAAGTAGATACTGATATGGCCGCTTTAGCTTCTCTTGGCAGGCTGTTCCAGAGGGCTGGGGCTGAGTATGAGAAAGACTTCTTTCTGTGTTCATTTTAATTTGACTGATGGGATTGTGTAGCCACTTTCAGACAGGCATGTACAAGGTTGATGTACATCGGTTGGTGATTTTAGAAGGTTCTTTAGTTAGGATGGAGCTTAGGTTGCTTTTACATTTGAAGATTTGCTGGGCTAGGTGGAGCTTTCGCTGTAACTTCAAGGTAGGCCAGTTGAGATCTTGTCTTAGTTTAGTTGTCAAGTTGGCCCTGTGTCGTTTAAAGATAATACATTTGGCTCGATTTTGTAGTCTTTCAAGTTGATTTACTTGGGCGTTCCTACAGCTATACCACACAATATCGCAGTAAGAGAGCGTGGGGAGGATGTAGGAATTGTAGAAAGCCTTCAGACCAGACTGTGGAAGGAAATTGGACAGTCATCGGAGTAGATATATTTGTTTAGAGACCTTGCTCACAATTTGTGAGATGTGTTTGTCCCATGACTGGGTGTCATTGATGTATAGTCCAAGAAGGTAGAACTTTGTCACTTGTTCTATTGTGGTGCCGTTAATAGAGAGGTGAAGGGGTGGAAGATGAGGTTTACAAGGGGGTGGATAAGCATGCATTTGGCTATGGACAGGTTGAGTTTGAGGTAATTTTCTTGCATCCATGTGTTGAGTAATGTGAGGCAGTGATTAAGTGATGTGCTGATAGAGTTAACGGAGTCATTAGTTACATAGAAAGTTGTGTCATCGGCATACATAGCGCAGGTAGAGGATTTTACTGAATTGGGTGGGTCATTCATGAAGAGGGAGAATAGGGAAAGTCCTAGGATAGACCCTTGGGGTACACCTACCAGCAAGCTTGAGGAACTAGATGTACTGTCTTCAATTCTTACTTCCTGGGATCTACTGTCCGTCATGTGGTGGTATGGAAGGTGTTTTCATTGTTATTATTATTAGTGTTCTGTATTCTAAATATATTTCAGTATGTGTTGGGAATTTATGTGTGGTGTTGTTGTGATAAAAGTAACTTGTTAACATACAATCTAAACCTGATGAATAATAAACATTATGTGTATACTGATATTGAAAGGCTTGATTCTGATAATAATATTATAAACTTTCAGAACGGTACATTCCTCCTACCGAACTGAAAATATACAAGACTACGTAATAAAATTGGGGGAGAAACACATTATTATTCAAATCAAAGAACAACAAATGTGATACAAAAAGGAAGCCTCGGACTCAGGGGTTACGTGAGGTGACAAATAGTCACCGGGTGTTCACTGCCCTGGCAAGGTCTGGTCCCAATTCATGCAAGACGAAGGGATGGGATGGCACAAAAGTCAAAAAAGAGAAAGGATTGCATGAGAGGCATAGAAAGCTTGTTTCTACATTGTCGAGCATTAAAAGTCTGTTCAGTGGACAGCGATCTGCTAAATTCGCGTAGGGGTCTCCACTCGCCGCCACCGTCTTCAGAGTCGATCTTTAAATCTTCGCCTCGCCTACTCACTCCTTCTGTCCTACAGCTAGTTCAATTCATTCTAATCAATGTTAGTGGCGTTCCTCTTCCTCATTTGATATAGCTAACTTTATCTTCAATTTTCCACTACTTGCCACGTGTTGACCGCCATCTTACTCAGGTTGTTGTATAAATCTTTCAGGTTCCACACAACTTAGTATTTTGTATATAGTTTGGCTATAATATTATTAGAGCGGTACGGGTATATTGTAGTTCATACATAATACATTCATATAATATATATACAGTATCCAGGCATGCAAGAATGAAAGATTTACATACAGAAAAAAATTACCATGTATATCCGTGTAGATATGTATTGTCATAATATGTGTGGGGCTCATTCACCTCTTTTCAATTGCTAAATGATTGATGATAAATTAATTGTGAGAAGATCAAAGGAAAGAATCTTCTCACAAGGAAAGAGCACATGTAGCACTTTATTAACTTCTTTATATTATCATAAACATTGGAACCATCAAAACAATGATCGATGTAAATCAAAGTATAACTATTATTCTGTGTATGGTTACATGCAATTAGTTTTATTAACACTCAACATGATAATGCTACTAGATGTATGTACATTAATTGTGTCATTCTGTTGCCGATGAAATTAGAGGAAACAATCCAAAATGATCCTGTAATATTTCAACAAGTGACTGTCCATTGGTATCTCTCTCTCAGCTGTTACAATCCCATTAGATGTTGCATAATTCAAGTGGTCTCCAATAAAGTTGTACATATATTCATAGTAATCAGTGCTTCCTGTATAGCTGTACAGCTCTATGAATGACATTTTCTTCAATACCACTGGATTAATACTGGAATATATCATGTGGTTGTATGGAAGGTATTTTCATTGTTATTATTATAGTTCTGTATTGAACATTTCAATATGTGTTGGGAATTTGTGTGTGGTGTGATTGTGATTAAGGTAACTTGTTCACATACAAACTCAACCTGATGATAATAAACATTACGTGTATACTGATGTTGGAAGGCTTGATTCTGATAATATGAACTTTCAGAACGGTACATTCCTCCTACTGAACTGAAAATATACAAGACTACGTAATGAAATTTTAATAGGTTTCATACAGCTCAGTCTTTTGTAGGTTAGCTCTAATATTAGTGCAGTATAACTACAGCGTAGTTCATACATAATACATTCATGTATTATATATATACCGTCTAAATAAACATGTGTCTGCCTAATTCATGTGTTTGTTAGAGTATATTGTATAATGTTGGTACTCACAATGACTGTCTGTTTGAGACTTAACATGCATTTTGCATCCAGGTATGCAAGAATGAAAGATAGACATACAAAGAAAGTTTACCATGTATATCAGTGTAGATATGTATTACCATAATAATAATATGCATGAGGTTGATTCATCTCTTCTTAATTGCTAAATGATTGATGATATATTAATTGTGAGAAGATCAAAGAAAAAAAAATCTTGTCACAAGGAATGAGCACAAGTAGCACTTTATTAAATCCTTTATATCGTCACATATCAGGAATTATATCTGAACCATCAAAGTAATGATCGATGTAAATCCAAGTAAAGCTATTATTCTGTTTGTGGTTACATGCAAATAGTTTCATATATTGACACTCACCACGATAATGCTACTAGATGTAATGTACATTAATTGTGTCATTATGTTGCTGATGAAATTAGGGGAAAAAATCCAAAGTAAGCCTGTAATATTTCAACAAGTGTCTGTCCATTATTGGTATCTATCACAGCTGTATACCATTCCTTTTTATTAGATGTTGCATAATTCAAGCAGTCTCCAATAAAGTTGTACATATATCCATAGTAATCAGTGCTTCGCTTATAGCTGTACACCTTTATGAATGACATTCTGTTCAATACCACTGATGAATGTAATGTATCATGTGGTGGTATAGAAGGAAAAATGAACAAATTCCCTGTCCAAAGGGACACAACAGTCTTCTGGAAATGCACTATTCCTTGGTGGTCCAGTTGAGTGGGTGATGTTCCCGTGGTTAGATGTCGTAGTACACAGCTACTATGTTAGGCCGACTAGAAAATAAAGGAATCTTCGCTTACAATACTTTAGCAACTATTCTCAGAAAGGAATGATGCAATAGCTGTCAACTTTTCACATTTTGTACTAAAACCATAATAATTCATAAAATACATCAATCACAAACTTAGTTAATGTTAATGTAAGTGTAGTAGTTTGTGTAGTCACTATATAATATTATACTATTGAGTGTACAGTGGATTGTCATTTTTTGCCAAAATTTGTTTTCGAAAAGCTTATATGGTGGATTACCGAGTTTAGTGGATTAACTGGATATTCATTAGTTCTTGTATATTATTATTGGTACTGGGAAATTGTGGCGGATTGAAAGGTTTGGCAGATACAAGTGACAGATTACCAAGAATGCACTGTATGTGTACGTATTTCTTACTTACTGTTCCCTTCATTATTTGTAATTTATACATACATTTGTATGTATATCTGTGTGTGGTATTATGACACTTTATTTTCACTTTTCAGGGAAGTTACACACACACACACACACACACACACACACACACACACACACACACACACACACACACACACACACACACACACACACACACACACACATGCACACATATGTATATACACACACATGCACACACACTGCCTGTTAATTATTGCCGAAAGATATTACTTCTCATTTCAATTAAAATTATTGTTCTGAAGTGATCAAGTAGATAGTTGTTAGTTGTATAAGTTCTTTCTACTAATTTGGGATCTAATTTTTATAAATTTACTGATAAGCATTACATTCCCTGTGGTTATGGCTATCCAAAAGATACTGGATTTCTGGAGCTCATTTCTTTCCCCGGTTCTGGTGGATTAGTTGTTCTGTTAGATGTTTCAGGTACTGCAGTGTTAGCTTGTACTGCTTCATGTATGTTTACTTGGCATTTGTAGACACTGATGCCTGACAATGTACACACTAATTAAATATTAGATCCTTATATGATTGCCTGTTAAATCAATTAAGTGAAACCTTTAGTAAAGCCATTTTGCCCTATGTAATATATGTACATGTATATACACAAACACATAAATGTGAAAATGCACACATGCACACACACACACACACACACACACACACACACACACACACACACACACACACACACACACACACACACACACACACACACACACACACATACACACACACACACACACACACACACACACACACACACACACACACACTGCACACTGATGCTGACAATGTACACACTGATTACATATTGGATCCTTATAGGACTACATGATAAATGAATTAAGTGAAACCTTTGGTGAAGCCATTTTGCCCTATGTAATATAATATGCACACATAATCACGTACAAGCACATGAAATTGTACAAATGCATACACACACACACACACACACACACACACACACACACACACACACACACACACACGAACACACGCACACACACACGCATACACACACACACATGTATGCACTCACACATGGACACACACACACACACACACACACACACACACACACACACACACACACACACACACACACACACACACACACACACATACATTTTCCTAGTGCATTATTGTAGGTATCCATACACTATACATACTTTCGTTATCTACTGTGATGAGATCATACCAAAAAGAAGAACAGGGTGTATGTATATGTAGGCATGGTCTAGGTATAGGCGGATTATGAAAATGTGCAAACTCATCACTGTTTCCTAGATATTCCTCCCATTCTTCACCTCCAACAGTTGACCCCAGCACACTCTAGATGGCAAGACCACTGATAGTAAGGGTTGTTTACAGCCAGATCTAGAGTAGATAGGCACACTTTGAAAGGTCACACACATGATATTTCATAAGGTTTCTAATGAGTTGGTTAAGGTTGGTTCTCATTGAGCTTCCCTCCTGTCTGTGTTTGGTTGGATACTGTGTGAGGCAATCATCCAGTACACCTTCCTGTCTATGTTCCTCAAGAGGGGCCTACATGAATAAACCAAACTGGTTCATCATCTTCTAGTTGGGCTGAGTTTTGGATTGTACTGTACATCCCTTACAAAGTTGCTGTATATCACTATCTGAAATGTGTACTACACAATTCAATCCTGCCTGTGTTGCATATTTGCATTTTAACATTGCTATGTACGTGAGCCTTGAATCCTTGAGTCTTATGGGGGATGTATTTGAAATTTCAATTATTTATTGTTGAAAGATATTTGTCCCGAGAATAATTACTGTAACAGTTTATTTGATTGAGTTCAATTGAGATATCTAGTGTCACACTTTAACTTGATCATCCGGAATAATATTATACTTTTTATCTTATCCCTGTTTTCACTAATTCTTAAACTGACTTCAACAATTAATTATATATTAAGCATTAATAGTAGAAAACTAATTGTTAGTTTAAATTTGTTTCTTTCTTTGCATGAGATCCAATGTTTGTAAATTTGTTGATAATCCTCTCAATCCCTGTGGTTAGGATTATCCATTGTGTAGTTTTGTGCACGGGACTGCACATGCTTTGGGTCCTATATCTCCTTTTGGTCCTCTTTCTCCTTGTGGTCCTGGTGGTCCTTGGGGTCCTATATCTCCTTTTGGTCCTCTTTCTCCTTGCGGTCCTTGCGGTCCTTGTGATCCTTGGGGTCCCATGTCTCCATTTGGTCCCCTTTCACCTTGTGTCCCCTGTAACCCTTGGGGTCCTATGTCTCCTCTTGGTCCTCTTTCTCCTTCTGGTCCTTGAGGACCTTGTGGTCCTTGGGATCCTATGTCTCCTTTTGGTCCTCTGTCTCCTTTTGGTCCTTGTGGTCCTTGTGGTCCTATGTCTCCTTTTGGTCCTCTTTCTCCTGGCTCTCCTGTGTTTCCTTTCAGTCCTGGTTCACCTTTCTGTCCACTGTTTCCAGGCTGTCCGGTTTCTCCACGTTCACCGTTTGTTCCGTTAACTCCTTGTGGTCCTGGGTCTCCTTTTTCACCCTCAGTTCCATTGCGTCCTGGTTCTCCTGCCGGTCCTGTCAATCCCTTTATTCCTGGTTCACCTTTCTGTCCAGCCATTCCTTGAAGTCCTGTATCTCCTTTTTCACCCTTGTCACCGTTTGTTCCATTCAACCCGTTTGTTCCATTCAACCCGTTTGCTCCTCTTTTGCCTCGATTTCCACGCGGTCCCCTTTCACCTTTTGGTCCAACTGAACCCGGTGGTCCTTGTGGTCCAGGTGGGCAAAGGCAAGATTCCGGTGTAGGGGAAACAGTGTCTCCTCCGCGTCTCATTCTTTGGAAAGGTTTGTCCAATTCTGTTAAAGGCAAGCATATTATTTTTAGTATAGTATTATTATGCAGGAAATTTCAAGGGTGATGGATATTCATTATTAATTGATAATAACTAAGTATATAATACTATGTATATAATATAATGAGTAATCACTGTTTATATATGATTTGTACAGAACAGTGAGCTTCTCTTGAGGCGAATTTCCGAGTCCAGATCTTTTTCTGATCTGAAGCTATATTAACTGATAATGACTGCAAAAGAGGTACATAGGAGGCTTCAAAACCTGAGGAATAGTCACTGTACCACTTCAAACAGTTTCATATGTTCAATTTTGTCTTTCTTTTTCCGTTTATATTTGACAACTTGCTTACTGATAGTAGCTCAAGTAAAGATGGTAATGGACCAATTTGGAAGCTCAATAGATTATTTTCACAATTTGAATAAAATACATAATGTTGTACAGAGTTACCATACTAGATGGTATTGTTGTTAAGGGACCAGCTACAGTGACACTGTTTATGTATAGTCACAGTCAGGATTTGGTTATTTGTGATTCTGTACATACAGGTAGCAATGAACCTCAGTGCAACTAACCTTTGGCTTCAAGGTGCTCTAATCTCTTCTCCAGCTGTTCATTCTTATGGTGAAGATCATTCACTTTCTTCTCAAGTTTGGCAAATGCCTTTTCATAGTCAATGATACCCCCGATACTGGTGGTCACCACATAACACAAAAGAATCACTTGTAGAAAGACCTGGATGTTTGTAGCCATAACTGTAGCCTCAGTCAACACACTCAGTTTCTTAGTGCTAGTTTGTGGTAACCACAGTAGAACAGACAGTTTTATAGTCATTTAAAAGACACACCCACACTCAATGATATTCATTGACAATGTACACTTCTGCAGCACAAGTGGGTTTCCAGCTGGTGTTGGTGTATTGCAGTCCTTTTAGGATAGACTGTTATATGGGCATGTATTAATGAGGCTGATCCCGCATTTTATGAAATTTGAAATCATATTTGAGCTATTATATAGGCTAATTCATTACTTTTCTAGGATACATGTACAGCATCTATACATTTGCACTACTAAGTCCTCCTCCTCTCTGTTTTAGCTGGATACTGTGTGAGGCAATTTTCTCCTATCCATGTTTCTTAGAAATGAATCCTTTCACCACATAAAAAACCAAAGTGATTTTACATTTTCTAGCTGATTACAATATACATACATATCCACATACAAAGCACATGAATGTGCATATGCAAACACACATACAAATTCATGCATGCACACACACGTACACACGCACAAACTTATATACCGTATATGCACAACAGACGTACACTTTATAGTTCAGTTTTGCCTGTATTGTGTGTTAGATGTATGTTCACGTAGTTATGTATGTGAGCATTGAATCCAGCAATTTTTCAATCACACACACACACACACACACACACACACACACACACACACACACACACACACACACACACACACAACCGCACACACACACACACACACACACACACACACACACACACACACACACACACACACACACACACACACACACACACACACACACACACACACACACATGTATACGCTTGAAACTCACAGTTATACTTACCATCATTTGACCTTTTTGCTGTTGCAGGCTACATTGTGGTGAGTGTAATCTTGTACTGCTTCATACATGTTTACATGGCATACGTGCACACTCATGCCTGACAATGTGTACACTAATCCAATATTGGATCCTTATATGATTGCCTGTTAAATCAATCAAGTTAAAACTAAAACCCTAGTGAAGCCATATGGCCCCAAATATCATAATATGCCCACATACCCACGTACAAAGCACATGAATGTGCAAATGCAAACACACATACACATTCATGCTTGTACACACACACACACACACACACACACACACACACACACACACACACACACACACACACACACACACACACACACACACACACACACACACACACACACACACACACATACAAACACGAGTGCACACATACACAAACACACACACACACACATACACACACACACACACACACACACACACACATACAAATGCGAGTGCACACACACACACAAACACACACACACACACACACACACACACGCACACATACACATGCACACACACAACATACACGTGCACACACACACACACACATTTGCACAAGTGGAAAAGAAAGAGCAAGCAGATTATGACAAAGTGTACACTAAGCTCTGTTTCCTAGATATAATCAATATTTCACCCTGGCATGTCTAGAGTTCAAGACCACTGATAGTAAAGGTTGTTTACAGCTAGAGTAGGCACACTTTGAAAGGTCACACACATGATCTTCCATAAGGCTTCTAATGTGTTGGTTACTGTTGGCTTTCATTAAGCTTCCCTCCTGTCTGTGTTTGGTTGGATACTGTGTGAGGCAATCATCCTGTGCACCTCCCCGTCTATGTTCCTCAAGAGGGGGCTACCATCACCACATGAATAAACCAAACTGGTTCGTCATCTTCTAGTTGAGCTGAGTTTTGGATTGTACTGTACATCCCTTACAAAGTTGCTGTATATCACTATCTGAAATGTGTACTACACAATTCAATCCTGCCTGTGTTGCATATTTGCATTTTAACATTGTTATGTATGTGAGCCTTGACTCCTTGAGTCTTATGGTGGATGTATTTGAAATTTCAATTAATTATTGTTGAAAGATATTTGTCCCGAGAATAATATTACTAGTAGCAGTTTATTTGATTGAGTTCAACTGAGATATCATCTAGTGTCACACTTTAACAGCTTCGATCTACTACGATCATCCGGAATTATCATACTTATTATCTTATCCCTGCCTTCACTAATTCTTAAACTGACTTCAACAATTAATTACTAAGCATTAATAGTAGAAAATTAATTTTTAGTTTAAATTTGTTTCTTTCTTTGCATGAGATCCAATGTTTGTAAATTTGTTGATAATCCTCTCAATCCCTGTGGTTAGGATTATCCATTGTGTAGTTTTGTGCACGGGACTGCACATCCTTCGGGTCCCATATCTCCTTTTGGTCCTCTTTCTCCTTGTGGTCCTTGTGGTCCTTGGGGTCCTATGTCACCTTTTGGTCCTCTTACTCCTTGTGGTCCTTGTTGACCTTGTGGTCCTTGCGGCCCTATGTCTCCTTTTGGTCCCCTTTCTCCTTGTGTTCCCTGTAATCCTTGGGGTCCTATGTCTCCTTTTGGTCCTCTTTCACCTTGTGGTCCTTGTGGTCCTTTTGGTCCTTGGGATCCTATGTCTCCATTTGGTCCCCTTTCTCCTTGTGGTCCTTGTGATCCTTGGGGTCCTATGTCTCCTTTTGGTCCTCTTCCTCCTGGCTCTCCTGTGTCTCCTTGGGGTCCTGGTTCACCTTTCTGTCCACTGTTTCCGGGCTGTCCGGTTTCTCCACGTTCGCCGTTTGTTCCGTTAACCCCTTGTGGTCCTGGCTCTCCTTTTTCACCCTTAGTTCCATTGAGCCCTGAAACTCCTGCCAGTCCTTTCAATCCCTTCATTCCTGGTTCACCTTTCTGTCCAGCCATTCCTTGAAGTCCCGTATCTCCCTTTTCACCCTTCTCACCATTTGTTCCATTCCACCCCATTGCTCCTGTTTTGCCTTGTTTTCCACGTGGTCCCTTTTCACCTTTTGGTCCAACTGACCCTGGTGGTCCAGGTGGTCCAGGTGGTCCGGGTGGACAAAGGCAAGACTCAGGTGTTTGGGAAACAGTGTCTCCTCCGCGTCTCATTCTTTGGAGAGGTTTGTCCAATTCTGTTGAAGACAAGTACATTAATTTTAGTATAGTATATTATGCAGGTAATCTTAAGGGTGATGGATATCTATTATTAATTGATAATAACTAAGTATATAATACTATGTATATAATATAATGAGTAATCGCAGTTTATATACAATTTGTACAGAAGAGTGAGCTTCTCTTGAGGCAATTCTCTGAGTCCAGATCTTTTTCTGATCTGAAGCTATATTAACAGATAATGACTGCAAAAGAGGTACATGGGAGGCTTCAAAACCTGAGGAATAGTCACTGTACCACTTCAAACTGTTTGATATGTTCAATTTTGTCTTTCTTTTTCTGTTTGTGTTTGACAACTTGCTTACTGATAGTAGCTCAAGTAAAGATGGTAATGGACCAAATTGGAATCTCAATACATTATTTTCACAATTTGAATAATATACATCATGTTGTACAGAGTTACCATACTAGATGGTATTGTTGTTAAGGGACCAGCTACAGTGACACTGTTACTTTATAGTCGCAGTCAGGATTTGGTTATTTGTGATTCTGTACATACAGGTTGCAATGAACCTCAGTGCAACTAACCTTTGGCTTCAAGGTGCTCTAATCTCTTCTCCAGCTGTTCATTCTTATGGTGAAGATCATTCACTTTCTTCTCAAGTTTGGCAAATGCCTTTTCATAGTCAATGATACCCCCAATACTGGTAGTCACCACATAACACAAAAGAGTCACTAAGTCTTGTAGAAAGACCTTGATGTTTGTAGCCATAACTGTAGCTTTAGTCAACACACTCAGTTTCTTAGTGCTAGTTTGTGGTAACCACAGCAGAACAGACAGTTTTTATAGTCACTTGAAGGACACACCCACATTTAATGATATTCATTGGCAAGTATACTTCTACAGCACCAGTGGGTTTCCAGCTGGTGTTAGTGTATTGCAGTCCTTTTAGGATAGACTGTTATATGTATTTATGGGCATATATTTATGAGGCTGATCCCACATTTTATGAAATCCTATTTCCTAAAATTTGAAATCATTTTAGCTATTATATATTATGCTGATTCATTACTTTTCTAGGATAAGTGTACAGTATCTGTACATTTGCACTACATTCTGTGTAAAAAAAATTTCGCGTTTTCAACACCCATCGCGTTAATTGATGGTCAGACGATTACGTCATTGAGTGTTCATGAATGAAACTTTCGCGAATACCAGTTTCTTTGCAAAATTCGTGAACGTTCTAGTCCACAAAACGTTTCCGCTATACAGTACTACTTCTGAGCTTCTGTGTCATCATCTCATCCTTCATTTTTTTCAGTCTTAGTTTTTGTGTTGGTAGCATATGTACATACGTATGTGTGTGTATGTACAGGACATATCTCAGATATGAATGCACGTATGTACGCATGTTTACATGTGCGTATGTACATGCATGCGTGTTTGCACGGATGTTCATACACTCATGCGAATGTGTGTCTGTGTGATTACATGTACGTACGTACGTATGTACATATGTACATGTGTGTCTGCACATACGCATGTACATACATACAACGTACAATGTGTCTAAGTCTTTCTCTTGTCTGTTTTTAGGTGGATACCGTGTGAGGCATTTTTATCCTATCCATGTTTCTTAGAAATGAATTCTTTCACCACATAAAAAACCAAAGTGATTTTACATTTTCTAGCTTATGTAAATATTACAATAATATTATACATACGTACATATCCACATACAGAGCACATGAATGTGCATATGCAAACGCACATACAAATTCATGCATGCACACACACGTACACACACTCAAACACACACACACACACACACACACTTACACAAACACGTATACACACACACGCACACATACACATTCATGCATGCACACACACTTACACACACACTCACACCCACACAACCGTGCACACACACACACACACACACACACGCACACACACACACACACACACACACACACACACACACACACACACAAACACACACATGTATACGCTTGAAACTCACAGTTACACTTACTATCATTTGACCTTTTTGCAGTTGCAGGCTACATTGTGGTGAGTGTAATCTTGTACTGCTTCATACATGTTTACATGGGATATGTGCACACTCATACAATGTGTACACTAATCCAATATTGGATCCTTATATGATTGCCTGTTAAATCAATCAAGTTAAAACTAAAACCCTAGTGAAGCCATATGGCCCTAAATATCATAATAATATTATGTCCACATACCCACGTACAAAGCACATGAATGTGCAAATGCAAACACACACACATTCATGCATGTACACACACACACACACACACACACACACACACACACACACACACACACACACATACAAATGCGAGCGCACACACACAAACACACACACACACACACACACGCGTGCACACACACACGCACACATACACATGCACACACACAACATACACATGCACACACACACACACACATTTGCACAAGTGAAAAAGAAAGAACAGGCAGATTATGACAAAGTGTACACTAAGCTCTGTTTCCTAGATATAATCAATAGTTCACCCTGGCATGTCTAAAGGGGAAGACCACTGATAGGAAAGGTTGTTTACAGCTAGAGTAGGCACACTTTGAAAGGTCACACACATTATCTTCCATAAGGCTTCTAATGTGTTGGTTACTGTTGGCTTTCATTGAGCTTCCCTCCTGTCTGTGTTTGGTTGGATACTGTGTGAGGCAAACATCCTGTACTCCTTCCTGTCTATGTTCATCAAGAGGGGGCTACCATCACCACCTGAATGAACTAAACTGGTTCATCATCTTTCAGTTTCTGGTATGTACTCTCTATCTCTTACAAGGTTGCTGTACATAATTATCTGGAATGTGTACTATATAATTCAATCCTGCCTGTGTTGTTTATTTGCAACATTGTTATGTGTGAGCTTTGAATCCAGTAATTTCACGAAGCATTGTGTAAGTGCATTACACACACACACACACACACACACACACACACACACACACACACACACACACACACACACACACGTACACGTACATGTACACACACACACACACACACACACACACACACACACACACACACACACACACACAGCATACACACTCACACACACACACACACACACACACACACACACACACACACACACACACACACACACACACAAACACACACACACACACACACAAACACACAAACACACACACACACACAAACACACAAACACACACACACACACACACACACACACATGCACACTAGAACACACATGAACCTACATGTACGAATACATGTGCACTCATAAACACACAAACACACACTGCTTACTGATGTTCGAAAATGTACACCTGATTAGATATTAGATCCTTATTATGACTGCATGATAAATGAATCAAATGAAACCTTTAGTGAAGCCATTTTGCCTATGTTATATAATATGCACACATATCCATGTACAGTACAAACACAATTTGAGTTGCAAATGCATACACAAACACTCATGCACACAGACATGCACACACATGCACACACACACACACACACACACACACACACACACACACACACACACACACACACACACACACACCCTCGTGCACACACACACACCCTCGTGCACACACACACACACACACACACACACACACGCACGCGGGCACACACACACACACACACACACACACATGTTCACACAAAAGCAAATGCACATGCATATGGATACACTTGAAACTCACAGCTATTCTCTATATTTGCATCTATAGGTTTTGTCTAGACTAAGTTGGCATGCTTATGATTTTAATAGATCATTCATTATAAAGGCTTCAGTATTATTATACTACTCATATAAGTATATCTTTTCATAGGTTTGTGTGTCAGATACTATTCTAGTCTTTTGTGCATGTGTTATCTTTGACATTTCAATTAATTATTATTGAAAGATAATTTTAATCCGAATACAATTACTGTAACAGTTCTATGTCTCCTTTGAACTCTCTTTCTCTAAATTCTGAATTCAGTTTATTTTATTTTATTATTTTGAACTGATTACAACAATTTAGCATTTGAACTGATTACAACAATTTTGCATTGTCGATAAGTAGAAAATTAATTGTTAGTTCAATTTGTTTCTTTCTTAGTGTTTGTTTTAATCTTCACATTCTCTGTGATTATGGCTATCCGGTGTATCCTGGGACCTCTTCAAGAAATATTGTTGGGCTGGGTACTGGTATATTAGTTGTTTTGCCGTTAGATGTTCCTTCTCCATTTTCTCCATGTGGTCCTTTGGGTCCTATATCTCCTTTCGGTCCTCTTTCTCCTTGTGGTCCTGGTGGTCCTTGGGGTCCTATGTCTCCTTTTGGTCCTCTTTCTCCTTGTGGTCCTTGGGGTCCTTGTGGTCCTTGGGATCCTATGTCTCCTTTTGGTCCCCTTTCTCCTTGTGGTCCTTGTGATCCTTGGGGTCCTATGTCTCCTGTTGGTCCTCTATCTCCTTGTGGTCCTTGTGGCCCTTGCAGTCCTTGCGGTCCTATGTCTCATTTTGGTCCTCTTTCTCCTTGTACTCCTTGTTGTCCTTGGGGTCCTATGTCTCCTAAGGGTCCTCTTTCTCCTTGTAGTCCTTTCTCTCCTGTGTCTCCTTTCAGTCCTGGTTCACCATTTGTACCATTTACTCCAGGCTGTCCATTTTCTCCACGTTCACCTTTTGTTCCATTAACCCCTTGTGGTCCTGGCTCTCCGTTTTCACCCTTAGTTCCATTGAGCCCTGAAGCTCCTGTCAGTCCTTGCAATCCCTTTATTCCTGGTTCACCTTTCTGTCCAACCATTCCTTGAAGTCCTGCATCTCCCTTTTCACCCTTCTCACCGTTTGTTCCATTCCACCCCTTTGCTCCTCTCTTGCCGTGTTTTCCACGTGGTCCCCTTTCACCTTTTGGTCCCACCGCACCCATTGATCCAGGTGGTCCAGGTGGACAAATGCAAGATTCCGGTGTAGGGGAAACAAAGTCTACTCCACGTTTCATTCTTTGGCGAGGTTTGTCCAATTCTGTTACGGGCAGAAAAGTATATTTATCAAAAATTATGAGTAGCATATGTTTTATTATAAGGTTTATAGATTATTTATTGTTATTAATAAGGAAATTATTTAAGAACAGAATGAGAGTTATGTAGGATTAAGTAGTAATATGGTCTAAATATATTCCTATAGCACAGGATGAGGAATTTCAGGGGTCTCAAAAGGGTAAAAGATTTTATTATAATAAGCTTAGCCTAACAGTGGATTACATTTATGTAGTGTGTAAATATTATTGTACTATGATTGCATAGGTGTTTTTGTTTTTACAAGACTCACATAATGTCACAAGAGGAATGGACGTCACTGTTATATATGCTATTTGTACAGAAGCGCGAGCTTCTCTTGAGGTAAATTTTCCAGAGTCCAGAGAAACGTTTGATACAGTGAAGCTATATTAACAGATAATGGCGACCAAGAAGGTGCAAAGTAGGCTTCAAAAGCTATGGAAAAATCACTATATTTTCGAACCATTGACTGAATTTGACAAACAGGCTACTATAGGCTAGAAGCTCAACTATAGACAGAAAAGACAGAAAGTTTGCAGGCTCAATAGATAATTTCAGTGTTTTAAATGCAATACATCGTGTGGTACATAGGTGTTGTTGTTAAGGGACCAGCTAAAGTGACACTGTTTCTGTGTATTTAGTCACAGTCAGGATTTGGTTATTTGTGATTCTGTGCTAGTGATAGAAGTCTTAGATCAATAACAGACAGGAATGGACCAGTTTGGAGGCTCAATGGATACTTTTAGTGTTTTGAATTTTGTTTAGTGAATAGAATATTTCATGTGGCACAGGGATACTATAACAACAGATGGTATTGTTGTTAAGGGACCAGCTACAGTGACACTGTTTCTATGTATAGTCACAATCAAGATTTGCATACAATACATACAGGTTGCAATGAACCTCGGTGCAAACCTTTGGCTTCAAGTTGCTCTAATCTCTTCTCCAGCTGTTCATTCTTATGGTGAAGATCATCCACTCTCTTCTCAAGTTTGGCAAATGCCTTTTCGTAGTCAATAATACCCCCGATACTGGTAGTCACCACATAACACAGAAGAGTCACTTGTAGAAAGACCTGGATGTTTGTAGCCATAACTGTAGCTTCAGTCAACACACTCAGTTTCTTAGTGCTAGTTTGTGGTAACCACAGTAGAACAGACAGTTTTTATAGTCACTTGAAGGACGCACCCATATGATATTCATTGGCAATTTGCACTTTAAATTTGGAACACAAGTGGGTTTCCTGACCTTTTGACCATGTGACCTTTTTATAGTCACTTGAAGGACACCAAATTTTAATAACATTTATTGCCAATGTATACTTCTGCAGCACAAGTGGGTTTTCTGGTGTTAGTTTATAGGTTACAGGTTAAATAGACTATTATCTGGGTATATGTGACATAGGTGATGTTATAATATTTGAAATCATTCGAAATCTGTATGAGGCAACTTTCTCCTTTCGATGAAAGCGATCTGACATTTTTACAAGTTTAAGTACTTTCTATCCCTTACAAGGTTGTTGTACATAATTATCCAAACCGTATATGCACAACAGACGTACACTTTAGTTCAGTTTTGCCTGTATTGTGTGTTAAATGTATGTTCACGTAGTTATGTATGTGAGCATTGAATCCAGCAATTTTTCAATCACACACACACGCACGCACGCACGCACGCACGCACGCATGCACGCACACACACACACACACACACACACACACACACACACACACACACACAGACAAACACACACACACACACACACATGACACACACACACACACACACATGTATACACTTGAAACTCGCGGTTATACTTGCTTTCATTTAACCTTTTGCAGTTTCATGTTCGTACTGCTTCATACTTGTTTACATGGCACATGTGCACACTCATGCCTGACAATGTACGCACTAATTTAATATTTGTTCCTAATATGATTGCCTGTTAAATCAATAAATGAAACCTTTAGTGAAGCCATTTTGCCCTATGTAATGTATGTACACATATACACATGCAAACACATGAATGTGCGAATGCACACACACATACACATTCATGCATGTTCATACACACATGCACACACACACACACACACACACACACACACACACACACACACACACAC
>OZ026550.1:1896351-1903851 GCA_964020155.1 Chondrilla cf. caribensis | reverse complement strand
CAGATGTTGGGCCAACTGCAAAATCCCTGAAAATTTTGTCCCACAAAAATTTCCCACTATTATGGTATGCAGGTAAGGTCTAGGTATAGGCAGATTATGAAAAGGTGTAAATTCATCAGGGACTGCCTCTTATATATTCCTCACATTCTTCACCACCAACATTTGACCCTGACATGGTCTAGATGTCAACTGATAGTAAAGGGTGTTTAAAATCAGAGTAGGCTCGCTTTGAAAGGTCACACACATGATCTTCCATAAGGCTTCTAATGTGTTGGTAAGGTTGGTTTTTACTGAGCTTCCCTCCTGTCATGTATACACATACACACACCCACATGCACATGCACACACACACACACACACACACACACACACACACACACACACACACACACACACACACACACACACACACTTGCATGCACACGCACAAACACACAAATCCATACACTGCATATACTTTCTATATACCACTGTGATGACATCATACAAAAGGAAGTATGTAGGTACATAATATTATGGTCTAGTTATAGGCAGATTATGATAAGGTGCACACTCATCACCTTATCCTAGATATTACTCCCATTCTTGACCACCAACAGTTGAACCTGGCACAGTCTAGAGGGCAAGACCACTGATAGTAAAGGTTGACAATGTTTACAGCCAGAGTAGGCACACTTTGAAAGGTCACACACATGATCTTCCATAAGGCTTCTAATGAGTTGGTTAAGGTCGGTTTTATTGAGCTTCCCTCCTGTCTGTGTTTGGTTAGATACTGTGTGAACCAATTATTCTGTACTCCTTCCTGTCTATGCTCATCAAGAGGGGGCTTCCATCACCACTTGAATAAACCAAACTGGTTCATCATCATCTACTTGAGTTAGTTTCCGGTATGTACTCTCTATCTCTTACAAGGTTGCTGTACATAATTATCTGAAATGTGTGGATTCTACTACTTGTATTATGTCTACCTTTTCATAGGTATGTGTCAGTTATTATTCTATAGTCATTGGTACATTTGTTATCCTTAACACTCCATTTAATTTCACCCAAAGATTATTGTTTCGAATTCAATTATTGTAGCTACGTATAGATCATCTGGAATTGTCATATATGTACTAATTATTTTACCCCTGCTTTCACTAATTCTTGAATTGATTGCAACAATTTGGCATTAATAGTATAAATGAATTTTTTTGGTTTTATAGAGATTTGATGTTTGTAAATTCTTTGTTGATAATTCTTACATATCTGATTACTTTCAATTACGAAAAGGAATACTTAACGGTTTTATCCTTTTGTCCCCGGGTTTGCGGGTTCAACTGTTGTTCTGTTACATGCTTGGGGGCATATATCTCCTTTTGGTCCTGGTGGTCCTTGTGATCCTATTTCACCCTTCTGTCCTATATCACCTTTTGGTCCTCGTTGTCCTGGAGGTCCTTGAGGTCCTTGTGGTCCTTGGAGTCCTATGTCTCCATTTGGTCCCCTTTCTCCTTGTGGTCCTTGTGATCCTTGGGGTCCTATGTCTCCTTTGGGTCCTATGTCTCCTTTGGGTCCTCTTACTCCTTGTGGTCCTTGTGATCCTTGGGGTCCTATCTCTCCTTGGGGTCCAATGTCTCCTTTTGGTCCTCTTACTCCTTGTGGTCCTTGATGACCTTGTGGTCCTTGGGGTCCTATGTCTCCTTTTGGTCCTCTTACTCCTTGTGGTCCTTGATGACCTTGTGGTCCTTGATGACCTTGTGGTCCTTGGAGTCCTATGTCTCCTTTTGGTCCTCTTACTCCTTGTGGTCCTTGATGACCTTGTGGTCCTTGGGGTCCTATATCTCCTTTTGGTCCTCTTACTCCTTGTCGTCCTTGATGACCTTGTGGTCCTTGGAGTCCTATGTCTCCTTTTGGTCCCCTTTCTCCTTGTGGTCCTGGCTCTCCTATGTCTCCTTTCAGTCCTGGTTTACCATTCTGTCCATTATATCCGGGCTGTCCATTTTCTCCACGTTCACCATTTGTTCCATTAACTCCTTGTGATCCTGGCTCTCCCTTTTCACCCTTAGTTCCATTGAGCCCTGAAACTCCTGCCGGTCCTTTCAATCCCTTTGTTCCTGGTTCACCTTTCTGTCCATCCATTCCTTGAAGTCCTGTATCACCTTTTTCACCCTTCTCACCGTTTGTTCCATTCCACCCATTTGCTCCATTTTTGCCTCGTGTTCCAATACGTCCCTTTTCACCTTTTGGTCCATTATCTCCGGGCTGTCCATTTTCTCCACGTTCACCTTTTGTCCCATTAACTCCTTGTGGTCCTGGCTCTCCTTTCTGTCCAATATTTCCAGTCTGTCCGGTTTCTCCACGCTCACCTTTTGTTCCATTAACTCCTTGTGGTCCTGGCTCTCCTTTTTCACCCTTAGTTCCATTGAGCCCTGAAACTCCTGCCAGTCCTTTCAATCCCTTCATTCCTGGTTCACCTTTCTGTCCAGCCATTCCTTGAAGTCCTGTATCTCCCTTTTCACCCTTCTCACCGTTTGTTCCATTCCACCCATTTGCTCCATTTTTGCCTGGTTTTCCAATACGTCCCTTTTCACCTTTTGGTCCATTATCTCCAGGCTGTCCATTTTCTCCACGTTCACCTTTTGTCCCATTAACACCTTGTGGTCCTGGCTCTCCTGTGTCTCCTTTCAGTCCTGGTTCACCTTTCTGTCCAATATTTCCAGTCTGTCCGATTTCTCCATGTTCACCTTTTGTTCCATTAACTCCTTGTGGTCCTGGCTCTCCTTTCTCACCCTTAGTTCCATTGAGCCCTGAAAATCCTCTTGATCCTGGTTCACCTTTCTGTCCAACCATTCCTTGAAGTCCTGTATCACCCTTTTCACCCTTCTCACCGTTTGTTCCATTCCACCCCTTTGCTCCTTTTTTGCCTTGTTTTCCAATACGTCCCTTTTCACCTTTTGGTCCAGCTGCACCCGGTGGTCCAGGTGGTCCAGGTGGACAAATGTGACATTCAGGTGTTGGAGATACAGTGTTTCCACGTCTCATTCTTTGGAGAGGTTTGTCCAATTCTGTTAAAGACAAGTAAATTATTTATCAATGTTATGTGAAATATAACTTAATTATTATTAATTATACAGGTATTAGCAATTTCTTATTAATTAATCATAGTAATAATAGATTAAAATTAAAATAATTTGAAGAATGAGAGTTATGTAGAACTTTTAGGTAAAGCTGCGTGAACATATTCCTATACTACTGGTTCAGGAGTTTCAGGAGAGTAAAAGGGTAAACGTTGGTATATGTATTAAACTGATAATAAGGTACATTTATTTAGTGTGTACAATTAATTTGCAATATGTATGTATTAGTTATTGACCATGATTGCATATGGGGGTTTCTGTTTTTCTTCTCTTGAGGGAAATTTTCAAGTTCAGAGCAAACTCTTGATTGATTAAGAACTCAGTGAAGCTATATTAATGGATAATGGCGACCAAGGAGGTTTATATCATGTGGTACATGGGTACTATATATATTAGATGGTATTGTTAAGGGACCAGCTACAGTGACACTGTTTCTATTATAGTCACAGGATTCGGTTATTTGTGATTCTGTGGATACAGGTTGCAATGAACCTCAGTGTTACTAACCTTTGGCTTCAAGTTGCTCTAATCTCTTCTCCAGCTGTTCATTCTTATGGTGAAGATCATCCACTTTCTTCTCAAGTTTGGCAAATGCCTTTTCGTAGTCAATGATACCCCCGATACTGGTAGTCACCACATAACACAGAAGAGTCACTAGTAGAAAGACCTTGATGTTTGTAGCCATAACTGTAGCTACAAAGTCAACACACTCAGTTTCTTAGTGCTAGTTTGTGGTAACCACAGCAGAACATACAGTTTTTATAGTCACTTCAAGTACACACCCACACTTAATGACATTCATTGTCAATGTACACTTCTGCAGCACAAGAGGGTTTTCTGGTGCTAGTTTATAGTAGTCCTGGTAGGATAGACAGTTTTATGGGTATATATATAGTTGATTCAACATTTTATGAAATTCAATTTCAATATTGAATTTTGAAATTATTTGAGCATAATATATAAGCTGATATATAAATTCTTTTCTAGGATACGTGTACAGTATCCATACATTTGCACTACTATTTATGCTTCCTTCTGTCTGTGTTTTGGCTGGATACTGTTTGAGGCTATTATCCTCTAAGCTCTCCTATGTATATTGATGTTCCCCAGAAACGACTTCAATCGCTACACGAATGAACCAAACACACACACACACACACACACATGGGATATGTGAACATTCATGCCTGACAATGTGACACTAATCCAATATTGGATCCTTATATGATTGCCTGTTAAATGAATTAAGTGAAACCTTTAGTAGGCACACTTGAAAGGTCACATACATGATCTTTCATGAGGCTTCTAATGCCTTGGTTACAGTAACTGTTGGTTCTCATTGAGCTTCCCTCCTGTCTGTGCTTGATTCGATACTGTGTGAATCAATTATCCTGTACCCCTTCCTGTCTATACTCAACAAGAGGTGGCTCTCATCACCACATGAATAAACCAAACAATATTGTCATCTTCTAGTTGAGCTGAGTTTTGGTATGTACTATCTCTTACAAGTTATAAATGTATCCACTCTGAAACAAGTGCACATGCAATTGTTTACACTTCACCTTTCAATTACGCTTGCTTCACTTGCAGCTATAAGTGGTGTACACTAAGTTGGCATGCTTATGATCCTAATAAATCATTTATTATAAAGGTTTTAGTAGATTCTACTACTTGTATGGCTACCTTTTCATAGGTACGTGTGTCAGTTATTATTCTAGTCTTTTGGTACATGTGTTGTCTTTGACAATTCAATTGATTATTCTTCAAAGACATTTTTTCCACATTCAATTACTGTAACAGTTCATTCAATTTAGTTCAACTGAGATACTGTATCATGTAGTGTCACACTTCAACTACTTATAGATCATAGACCATCAGATTCTGGAGTTATCATGCTAATTATCTTATTCCTGCTTTCACAAATTCTTGAATTGATTGCAACAATTTATCTTTAATAGTATGAATGAAATGTTTTATTGATTTTGTTTATTTTCTTCCATTTGAGATCTGATGTTTGTATTTTATTTCGTATTGTATTTCGTTGATAATCCTTACAATCCCTCAATCAATTCTGTGAGGTCCGTTTCTTGAGGTTTAGTTTTGGTTCATTAGATGTTTCAATTCCTTCATCTCCTTTTGGTCCTCTTTTTCCTTTCGGTCCTTGTTGTCCTGGAGGTCCTTGGCATCCTATGTCTCTATTTGGTCCTCTTTCTCCTTGTGGTCCTTGTGGTCCTTGGGGTCCTATGTCTCCTTTTGGTCCTCCTTCTCCTTATGGTCCTTAAGGACCTTACAGTCCTTGGAGTCCTATTTTTTCCTATTGGTCCTCTTTCTCCTTTTGGTCCTGGCTCTCCTGTGTCTCCTTTCAGTCCTGGTTTACCATTCTGTCCATTATCTCCCGGCTGTCCATTTTCTCCACATTCACCTTTTGTTCCGTTAACTCCTTGTGGTCCTGGCTCTCCTTTTTCACCCTTAGTTCCATTGAGCCCTGAAACTTCTGTCAGTCCTTGCAATCCCTTTATTCCTGGTTCACTTTTCTGTCCAGCCATTCCTTGAAGTCCTGTAGTTCCCTTTTCACCCTTCTCGCCATGTGTCCACCCCTTTATTCCTTGTTTGCCTTGTTTTCCATGCAGTCCCTTTTCACCTTTTCGTCCAGCTGGACCCAGTGGTCCAGGTGGTCCAGGTGGACAAATGCAAGTTTCAGGTGTAGGGGAAACAGTGTCTCGGCATCTCATTCTTTGGAGAGGTTTGTCCAATTCTGTTAACAACAAGTAAATTATTTATCAGTGTTATGTGAAACAAACTCCTTAATAAAATCATATAGGTATTAGCAATTTCTTATTAATTTTAAGGAAATAATTTAAAGAATGCAAGTTATGTAGAACTGTTAGGAAAGCTACCTGAATATATTCCTGTAGTACAGGTTCAAAGAGTAAAAATTGGTATGTAATAAACTAATACAGTAAAATGTAGTAAACTAAATGTATGTAGTGTGTACACATGATTTGTACTATATGTACTATGTACACCAATGCCATTGTGGTGTCAACAGCAGAGGAACATGTTGATGCAGATTGATTTGGCACTAATTAGTTCAGTGTAATAATTACAAATTACTTCCGATACTTATTCGCTCTCACTTTTCTCGTTTATTATATATAATTATGTATTAGTTACTGACAATGATTGCATATGGGTGTTTCTGTTTTTCTCAAAGCTACCATGAAGTCACAAGAGGAACAGAATTCACGGTTTATATCCGATTTGTACAGAATAGCAAACTTCTCTTGAGAGAAATCGAGAACAAAGTGAAGCTATATTACGGGATAATGATGACTAAAGAGGTTTGTAGAATTTTGTTGAAGACAATTAAAATTAAGCATTTATCAACTGTATGTGTAACATGAGTCTTGATTATAAGAAGAAGGGTAATGTAATTTATTATTTATTGACAATAATTATATGGGATTTTTCAAATATGAGAGTTACGTATGTAGGATTGTTAGGTAAAGCTGCCTTCATATATACCTGTAGTACTGGTTCAGGAATTCTAGAAGTTTGAATTCAAAGGATAACCATTTAAAATAATAGTAAATCACATTAATTTTACAAATCTAGTGTGTACATGTTAATTGCACTATGATTGCATGAAGTGTTAGTAAAATGACAGAGGGTAACTAATTATATACAATTGAATGATAAGCTATGTTCGATTTTTATCACATTTACATACGTACATCAAATATGGTACTCTGAAAGTCGTATTAACCAAAATAGATTTTTTGTCATTTTCAAGTTTAAAGGCCAATAAAGCTGTCTCTCTCTGTATAGCCCTAAAACCATATAGGATGATAATGCATCTGATATTGTGAGACGAGTGCACTTTAAATGCATTGCCTTCATAAATAGATGATAATATGCTTAATTTACTTGACTGTCATATATCTTTTCATTCAAATATTGACTCCCAGTAGGATTTGTGATGCCAATCAGTCATTTTAGAATATTTGCATAGGTTTTCCCTGATATTCTCAAGACTCTCACATGACATCACAAGGGGAACGGAAATCACTGTATATATGCGAATTGTACAGAAGAGTGAAGTAATTTTTCAAGTCCAGACCAAATTTTTGATTGATTGAGAGCACAGTGAAACTATATTTAATTCAACAAAATTAATAATGATTGCCAAGGGGGTACATACATATAGGAGGCTTCAAAAGCTACACATAGAAGCTCAAGTAAAGACAGAAAAAGATCAGATTCTTTAATAATAGATAGCTTTGAATAGAATATATCATGTGGTACAGGGTACTATGTATATCAGATGGTATTGTTGTTAAGGGACCAGCTACAGTGACACTGTTTCTATAATAGTCACAGTCAG
>OZ026550.1:1878851-1881351 GCA_964020155.1 Chondrilla cf. caribensis | reverse complement strand
GCATACGCACACGCACACACATTTGCCGATGTGCAAATAATAGTAATCCATACTCTGTGCATGCCACTGTGATGACATCATACAATAGTGAAGAGCAGGTTATGTAGGTATGGTCCATGTATAGGCAGATTATGAAAAGATGTAAACAATCACATACTCCACATATACTTTCTACAATACTGTGACGACATCATACAAAAGGAAGAACACAACATTTTGAAAAGGTGTACACTCTTCACTGTTTCCTATGGATATCCTCTCATTCTTCACCTCCAACAGTTGATCCTGTGAAGCTTGAAATGGCAAGACCACTGATAGTAAAGGTTTTATGCAGTCAGAGTAGGCACACTTTGAAAGGTCACACACACACACACACACACACACACACACACACACACACACACACCCACACACACACACACACACACACACACACACCATCCATGCATCCATTTGCTGCGTGGCTCCGAAACACCCAAAGGGTAGGAGATGCAGGCGAATCAGTTTCATCTACTGGTACCAGTGGAGGATGGCCTCGCTTTGCAGAAGCGCTGGTGGTTTTGTATCCCCTGTTGGTGAAATAACTGGTGGCAGTATGGACATGGAATCCTTGAGATGGTGGAGTGACGCTGTCTCACATGATTTACTAGGCCAGCAGTGTTGTGGGCACGGAAGGAACAACGTGGGTGACTACAGAGCAGAGGGTTCTTTGAATCAGCAAGTCTCTGTTCACGTCGGTGCTTCTTCTCATCCTTGTTGTCTTGTGGCTACAAAGGAAGATCAAGGTCTCAACAAAGCTCAGGTTGTTTAATAACGTTATCCTTCCCACATTGCTGTATGGATTGGAAACAGCTGTACTTCTAGAACCGCAAATCCATCGCCTCGAGTCCTTCACCATCAGGTGCCTCCGTACCATACTGGGGGTGTCTGTTTGGAACAAGAAACGACATACTACCGTCCGTAAGATGGCTAAGCAGCCTAGAATTCCAACTCACCTCACTCAGCGCCGTCTCCGCTTCCTAATTGGTCATGTTTCCAGAATGGAGTATGATCGCCTCCACAAGCAGCTCTTGGTGTCTGTCCCTGTTGATGACAAACAACAACCAGGAGGCCAGAAGAAGAGGTGGAATGATGTTGTCTGTGATGACCTAAAGACGTGCAGCCTTCCATCTAACTGGAGGGAACTAGCCTGGGAGCACCCCTCCTGGCGTTCATGCAACCATCAAGCATAGAACAGAAGTTCTCAATCGGCAAGCAGAAGCCAGTGAGAAGCACAACAAGGACACACACACACACACACACACACACACACACACACACACACACACACACACAGGTGATCTTTCATAAGGCTTCTAATGCATTGATTACAGAACGTTCTCTTTGAGCTTCCCTCCTGTCTGTGTTTGGTTGGATACTGTGTGAGGCAATTATCCTGTACACCTCCCTGTCTATGTTCAACAAGAGGGGGCTACCATCACTACATGAACAAACCAAACTGGTTCATCATCTTCTAGTTGAGCTGAGTTTTGATATGTACCCTCTCTCCCTTTATAGGTTGCTCTACACGTATCCACACAATAACAAATGCACACACAAATCGATGCACTTGAAACTCACAGTTATTCTTGCCGTACTTGCAGCTATAGTGGTGTGTACACTAGGTTGGCATGCTTATGATCCTAATAAATCTTTTATTATATAGGCTAGCTTTAGTAGATTCTACTGCAGCTTGTATGTCTACCTTTTCATAGGTATGTGTGTCAGTTATTATTCTAGTCTTTTGGTACATGTGTTATCTTTGACACTTCAATTGACTATTGTTGAAAGATATTTATTCCAAAAACAATTACTGTAACGGTTTATTCGATTTAGTTCAACTGAGATATCATGCATGTAGTGTCACACTTTAACTACTTTTAGATCATCTGGATTCATAATAATTATTTTACCTGAAATTATCATATTAATTATCTGTTTCCACTAATTCTTGAACTAATTACAACAATTTATCGATAATATTATACAGCTAATTGTTGACTTTTGTTATTATTAATATTTTTCTCTAATTATTTGAGAGCTGATGTTTGTAAATTTGTTGATAATCCTTATTTCCTGCGGGGACGTCTATGCTAACCCAGAATAATTTGTACTGATGTTGGCACTGGTGTTGGTTCTGGTGTCTGTTTTGTTGGTTTAGTTGTTGTTACCTTACATATTTGGCATCCTTTGTCTCCTTCTGGTCCCATTTCTCCTTGTGGTCCTTGTCGTCCTTGGGGTCCTATGTCTCCTTTTGGTCCTCTATCTCCTTGTGGTCCTTGTTGCCCTTGCGGTCCTCGCGGTCCTATGTCTCCTTTTGGTCCCCTTTCTCCTTGTGGTCCTTGTGATCCTTGGGGTCCTATGTCTCCTGTTGGTCCTCTATCTCCTTGTGGTCCTTGTGGCCCTTGCAGTCCTTGCGGTCCTATGTCTCCTTTTGGTCCTCTTTCTCCTTGTACTCCTT
>OZ026550.1:1866351-1868851 GCA_964020155.1 Chondrilla cf. caribensis | reverse complement strand
TTCCTATTTCTCCCTAGCAATCGAGTTCTCTGAAAAATGGCTGAAGTGGCTTCCCAAAGCAAAGATGAAGTACTTTTGATTGATTTTGAGAATTCCCTTTCATCTTCACCAACCACACCATCACGAGTAGCTCACACAACACAGCTAGTTTCAGACGTTACATCCCCCATGATTTGCTCTACTCTGCAATCCTCCGGTCAGCAACAGCAAGAGGATGAGACACTTAGACCAGTAGCACACTTCACACCTTCACCACAAGCACAAACCACACCCTCACCACAAGTACAAACCACACCACCACAAGCACAAACCACACCACCATCACAAGAACTAACCACACCATCAAAACTGAAGTCTGCACCATCACCAAAACCACAGCGTCCACCCTCACCAAAGTTAAAGCCCGGGATTAAGCTAAAAGGACCGACAACCCATCCACCATTATCGCATGCGGTGTCTGATTCATCAGTGCACACACAACAACAGTGTGTATTTGTGTGTGTGTGTGTGTGTGTGTGTGTGTGTGTGTGTGTGTGTGTGTGTGTTATTTATAATCACACTTATTTTTGCCATATTTGCAGCTATAGGTTTTGTGTACACTAAGTTGGCATGCTTATGATCCTAATAGATCACTTATTATAAAGGCTTCAGTCTACTGTAGATTCTACTGCTTGTATGTTTACCTTTTCATAGGTATGTGTGTCAGTTATTATTCTAGTCTTATGGTGCATGTGTTGTCTTCAACATGTCAATTAAATTATTGTTAGATATTTATTCGAAATTCAATTACTGTAACAGTTTATTTGATTTAGTTCAACTGAGATATCATGTAGTGTCCCACTTTAACTACTTTTAAGATCATCTGGATTCATAATAATTATCTTACCAGGAATTATCATATTAATCTATATACTATTAATATATCTGTTTCCACTAATTCTTCAACTAATTACAACAATTCAGCAATAATAGTAGAAACCTGATCGTTAGTTTTATTTATTATTACACTTTTTCTCCTATTTGAGAGCTGATGTTTGTAAATTTGTTGATAATCCTTATTTCCTGTGGGGACGTCTATGCTAATCCTGATAATTTGGTACTGTTGTTGGTTCTGGTGTCTGTTCTGGTGGTTTAGTTGTTGTTACCTCACATATTTGGCATCCTTTGTCTCCTTTTGGTCCCCTTTCTCCTTGTGGTCCTCTTTCTCCTTGTGGTCCTTGGGGTCCTATGTCTCCTTTTAGTCCTCTATCTCCTTGTGGTCCTTGTTGCCCTTGCGGTCCTTTGGATCCTATGTCTCCTTTTGGTCCCCTTCTTCCTTGTCGTCCTTGGGGTCCTCTGTCTCCTTCTGGTCCTCTATCTCCTTGTGGTCCGTGTTCCCCTTGCGGTCCTTGCGGTCCTATGTCTCCCTTTGGTCCTCTTCCTCCTTGTACTCCTTGCTGTCCTTGGGGTCCTATGTCTCCTTGGGATCCTCTTTCTCCTTGTGGTCCCGGCTCTCCTTTCAGTCCTGGTTCACCTTTCTGTCCACTTATTCCTGGACGTCCTGAATATCCTCTTTCACCCTTCTCACCGTCTGTTCCATTGCGTCCTGGTACTCCTGCCCGTCCTTGCAATCCCCATAGTCCTGGTTCACCTTTCTGTCCATTATTTCCAGGCTGTCCTTTCAATCCCTTTATTCCTGGTTCACCTTTCTGTCCAATCATTCCTATATCTCCCTTTTCACCCTTCTCACCATTTGTTCCATTCCACCCCATTGCTCCTCTTTTGCCTTGTTTTCCACGTGGTCCCATATCACCTTTTGGTCCAACAGGACCTGCTGGTCCAGGTGGTCCAGGTGGACAATTGCAAGTTTCAGGTGTTGGGGAAACAGTGTCTCCTCCACGTCTCGCTCTTTGGAGAGGTTTGTCCAATTCTGTTAAAGGCAAGTACAAATTATTCATCACAAATATGTGTAATAGAGTCTTAATTATATGTATAAAGGTATAATTTATTGATTGATAATTATTATAAGGATATATTTGAAGAATGAGAGTAACTGTTATGTAGAATTGTTAGAAAAAGGTGCCCAAATATTTTCCTGTAGTACAGGTTGAGAAGTTTCAGGAGGTTCAAAGGGTGAAAATTTTTATATAATTAACTTGTAATATATACTTGTGCTTGTCTAATCTACAGTAGTAGTGCATACACGTTAATTGTACTATGGTTCAATTATAGCTGTATTAGCAATATTCTGTTTCAAGGCTCTCATGTAGCTTTACAAGAGGAATGGAAATCACAAGCTATATGTAATTGTACAGAAGGGAGAGCTGCTCTTGAAGCAAATTGAAATTGAAGTCCAGAGCAAATTTCTGATTGATTGAGAGCACAGTGAAGCTATATTCGCAGATAATGGCAACCAAGGAGGTACATAGGAAGCTTCAAAAGCTATGGAATAATCACTGAACCACTTCCAGCCATTTACTGAATTTGACAAATCAGCTAGTGATATATATAGAAATCTTAG
>OZ026550.1:1858851-1863851 GCA_964020155.1 Chondrilla cf. caribensis | reverse complement strand
TAACATGGGATAAGTGCACACTCATGCCTGACAATGTACACACTAATTGGATAGTAGATCCTTATATGATTGCCAGTTCCTCAATTAAGTGAAACCTTTAGTGAAGCCATTTAGCCCTATGTATCTTATGTACACATAATATACACATACTAACACATTGATGTGCAAATGTATATAATATACACACATAAACTTCAATACATGCACATACACACACATTTATGCATGCACACGCATGCACACACAGCACACACACACACACACACACACACACACACACACACACACACACACACACACACACACACACACAACACACACACACACACACACACACACACACACACACACTAGATGCTATTGAGTAACATTAGGGAAGTGATCAAATCTTGCAATCAGTCACGATATTCAGCAAAAGCAATTATCTTATTGGTATAGAAGTTGATATCGTTTTTTATTGCCATGCAATTATTGGCAAATATCATCACTATTTAATATTTAGTATCTAGTTTGAGTAGGTAAATTTGTATATAGCATATTTATTATTATTTGTATAGTGGATACATATTTTGTTAGATAGCAGTGACTACTCATGTTGTGTAGTGAATGTGGATACCAAATGGTATAGTACTGATCTTTTGCTACAGATGTAACTTTTCAGTGTTTTAAAACACTCCCTATACAACCAAAGGTGACATCTCCACCATGTTATTGCCTATCATCCGGTAATTGTGATAATATTGAAATATTCACAGCAAACAATTATCGTTTGCAACATTTGTACACTAACACCCAACACTACGGACAAGCTGGAGTGACTTAGTTCAAGCACTGCAAATTTGCGCTATCTATGCTGCATTGTTAACAATTAATTCCATATGTGTACAGATGAGTTCACACAAGTCATGCCTTTCTTTGAATATTGAAAGTCGCATTGTATCCAAATATGAATCTGACCAATCTGTTAACAGTATCACTCGTGGGAATCCAGGCGGAAGACACGCGACCATGAGCAAAACTGCCAAATAGCTGATAAGCAAGATCAGTACGGAATTCACAGCTTATGACATACATTAAATGCTTACGAAGGAGATAATTCCTGGTAATACGGATCAGTACTATTATAGTGATAGAGCTATGATATTAGCAAACGTAGCGACACTAAGCTATACGTATAATAATATGCGTATAGTGACGTTATAATAATATTGCATGCGAATAATATCTTTTATACTAAGGCATATGCAAGTCTTATGCACATTATTATTACTGTATATTGGCGTGTAAAGAAAATGGCTGTCTAGCTCAAGTACGTGTTACGTAGCTACAAGCAGGTATGGTGTACTAGGCATGATTTTGTGTAAACGTTCGTATCCTGTTAGTCCACTAGTACTGTGTTCTATTTTCAGAGTGTACGCAATGGTGTGTATAGTGTTTTCAGGATTGTTTAAGGCTCTAAGTAAGTGGTACACTTGACATTCGATTTGCTACAAAATGAACGTGTGTATTGTAAATGTATAATGACAATCCGCGAGATATGGTTGTTTTAGCGCGTTGACTCTCTGTTGTCTTAGGTCCCGCTTGACCTTCTCGTTCCTATTTCTCCCTAGCAATCGAGTTCTCTGAAAAATGGCTGAAGTGGCTTCCCAAAGCAAAGATGAAGTACTTTTGATTGATTTTGAGAATTCCCCTCCGTCTTCACCGGCACCAACCGCACCATCACAAGTAGCTCACACAACACAGCTAGTTTCAGATATTACATCCCCCATGATTTGCTCTACTCTGCAATCCACCGGTCAGCAACAGCAAGAGGATGGGACACTCAGACCGGTAGCACACCGGTAGCACACTTCACACCTTCACCACAAGCACATACCACACCTCCACCACAAACACAAACCACACCTCCACCACAAGCACAGCCCACACCACCACCACAAGCACAGCCCACACCACCACCACAAGCACAAACCACATCTTCACCACAAGTACAAACTGCACCTCCACCACAAGCACAGTCCACACCACCATCACAAGAACTAACCACACCATCAAAACCGAAGTCTGCACCATCACCAAAACCACAACGTCCACCACCACCGAAGTTAAAGCCCGGGATTAAGCAAAAAGGACCGACAACTCGTGTGTGTGTGTGTGTGTGTGTGTGTGAGTGTGTGTGTGTATTCATGTTTGTAGGACCGACAACCCATCCACCATTATCGCATGCGGTGTCTGATTCATCAGTGCACACACAACAACAGTGTGTATTTGTGTGTGTGTGTGTGTGTGTGTGTGTGTGTGTGTGTGTGTGTGTGTATGTGTGTGTATTCATGTTTGTGTGTACGTATGCATGTGTGTGTGTATTTATGTTTGTGTGTACATATTCATGTGTGTGTGTGTGTGTGGGTGTGTGTGTGTGTGTGTGTGTGTGTGTGTGTGTGTGTGTGTGTCTGTGTGTGTGTGTGTGTGTGTTATTTATAATCACAGTTATTCTTGCTATATTTGCAGCTGTAGGTTTTGTGTACACCAAGTTGGCATGCTTATGATCCTAATAGATCACTTATTATAAAGGCTTCAGTAGATTCTACTACTTGTATGGCTACCTTTTCATAGGTTGTGTCTTTTGTGCATGTGATATCTTTGACATTTCAATTGACTATTGTTGAAAGATATTTATTCCAAATTCAATTACTGTAACAGTCTATTCGATTTAGTTCAACTGAGATATCATGTAGTGTCACACTTTAACTACTTTTAGATCATCTGGATTCATATCAATTATCTTACCTGGAATTGTATCATATTTATTATCTGTTTCCACTAATTCTTCAACTAATTACAACAATAAGCAATAATAGTAGAAAGCTGATCGTTAGTTTTATTTATTATTAAACCTTTTCTCCAATTTGAGAGCTGATATGTTTGTAAATTTGTTGATAATCCTTATTTCCTGTGGGGACATCTATGCTAATCCTGATAATTTGGTACTGGTGTTGGTTCTGGTGTCCGTTCTGTTGGTTTAGTTGTTGTTACCTTACCTATGTCTCCTTTTGGTCCCCTTTCTCCTTGTGGTCCTTGTCGTCCTTGACGTCCTATGTCTCCTTTTGGTCCTCTATCTCCTTGTGGTCCTTGTTGCCCTTGCGGTCCTTGGGGTCCTATGTCTCCTTTTGGTCCCCTTCTTCCTCGTCGTCCTTGGGGTCCTCTATCTCCTTCTGGTCCTCTATCTCCTTGTGGTCCATGTTGCCCTTGCAGTCCTTGCGGTCCTATGTCTCCTTTTGGTCCTCTTCCTCCTTGTACTCCTTGTTGTCCTTGGGGGCCTATGTCTCCTGGGGGTCCTCTTTCTCCTTGTGGTCCCGGCTCTCCTTTGTTTCCTTTTAGTCCTGGTTCACCTTTCTGTCCCCACCCTCCTGGAATTCCTGTATATCCCATTTCACCCTTCTCACCGTCTGTTCCATTGCGTCCTGGTACTCCTGCCTGTCCTTTCTTACCCTTTATTCCTGGCTCACCTTTCTGTCCAATAATTCCTATTTCTCCACGTTCCCCTTTTGTTCCATTAACCCCTTGTGGTCCTGGCTCTCCTTTTTCACCCTTAGTTCCATTGAGCCCTGGTACTCCTGCCAGTCCTTTCAATCCCTTTATTCCTGGTTCACCTTTCTCTCCATCTATTCCTGGAAGTCCTTTATATCCCATTTCACCTTTCTGTCCAACCATTCCTTGACGTCCTGTATCTCCCTTTTCACCTTTCTCACCATTTGTTCCATTCCACCCCATTGCTCCTCTTTTGCCTTGTTTTCCACGTGGTCCCATATCACCTTTTGGTCCAACAGGACCTGCTGGCCCAGGTGGTCCAGGTGGACAATTGCAAGATTGAGGTGTTGGGGAAACAGTCTCTCCACGTCTCATTCTTTGGAGAGGTTTGTCCAATTCTGTTAAAGGCAAGTACAAATTATTCATCACAAATATGTGTAATAGAGTCTTAATTATATGTATAAGGTATAATTTATTGGTTGATAATTATTATGAGGATATATTTGAAGAATGAGAGTAACTGTTATGTAAGATTGTTAGGAAAGGTGCCTAAATATTTTCCTGTAGTACAGGTTGAGAAGTTTCAGGAGGTTCAAAGGGTGAAAATTTTTATATAATTAACTTGTAATAAATACTTGTGCTTGTCTAATCTACAAATGTAGTGCATACACGTTAATTGTACTATGATTCAATAGCTGATTTTTTTTAGCTGATTAGCAATATTCTTTTTCAAGGCTCTCACGTAGCTTTAGGCTGGGAATCACAGGTTATATAAAATTTGTACAGAAGGGAGAGCTGCTCTTGAAGCAAATTGAAATTGAAATCCAGAGCAAATTTCTGATGAATCAAGAGCACAGTGAAGCTATATTCACAGATAATGGCAACCAAAGACGTGCATGGGAAGCTTCAAAAGCTATGGAAAAATCTGAACCGAACCACTTCCAACCATTTACTGAATTTGACAAATCAGCTAGTGATAGAAGTCTTAGATCAATAAAAGACAGGAATGGACCAGCTCAATGGATACTTTTAGTGTTTTGAATAGAATATTTCAAGTGGCACAGGGATACTATAACATCAGATGGTATTGTTGTTAAGGGACCAGCTACAGTGACACTGTTTCAATGTATAGTCACAATCAGGATTTGCATACAATACATACAGTTTCTATTATAGTCAGGGTTTGGATATTTGTGATTCTGTACATACAGGTTGCAATGAACCTCAGTGCAACTAACCTTTGGCTTCAAGTTGCTCTAATCTCTTCTCCAGCTGTTCATTCTTATGGTGAAGATCATTTACTCTCTTTTCAAGTTTGGCAAATGCCTTTTCGTAGTCAATGATACCCCCGATACTGGTAGTCACCACATAACACAAAAGAGTCACTTGTAGAAAGACCTGGATGTTTGTAGCCATAACTGTAGCTCCAGTCAACACACTCAGTTTCTTAGTGCTAGTTTGTGGTAACCACA
>OZ026550.1:1841351-1846351 GCA_964020155.1 Chondrilla cf. caribensis | reverse complement strand
TGACCTTCTCGTTCCTATTTCTCCCTAGCAATCGAGTTCCTCGAAAAATGGCTGACGTGGCTTCCCAAAGCAAAGATGAAGTACTTTTGATTTATTTTGAGAATTCCCCTCCATCTTCACCGGCACCAACCACGCCATCACAAGTAGCTCACACAACACAGCTAGTTTCAGACATTATATCCCCCATGATTTGCTCTACTCTGCAATCCACCGGTCAGCAACAGCAAGAGGATGGGACACTCAGACCAGTAGCACACTTCACACCACCACCACAAGCACAAACCACACCTCCACTACAAGCACAAACCACACCTCCACCACAAGTACAAACCACATCTTCACCACAAGCACAAACCACACCACTACCACAAGCACAAACTACATCTTCACCACAAGTACAAACTGCACCTCCACCACAAGCACAGTCCACACCACCATCACAAGAACTAACCACACCATCAAAACCGAAGTCTGCACCATCACCAAAACCACAGCATCCACCACCACCAAAGTTAAAGCCCGGGATTGAGTAAAAAGGACCGACAACTCGTGTGTGTGTGTGTGTATTCATGTTTGTAGGACCGACAACCCATCCACCATTATCGCATGCGGTGTCTGATTCATCAGTACGCACACAACAACAGTGTGTATTTGTGTGTGTGTGTGTGTGTGTGTGTGTGTGTGTGTGTGTGTGTGTGTGTGTGTGTGTGTGTATTCATGTTTGTGTGTACGTATGCATGTGTGTGTGTATTCATGTTTGTGTGTACATATTCATGTGTGTGTGTGTGTGTGTGTGTGTGTGTGTGTGTGTGTGTGTGTGTGTGTGTGTGTGTGTGTCTGTGTGTGTATTTGTGTTATTTATAATCACAGTTATTCTTGCCATATTTACAGCTATAGGTTTTGTGTACACTAAGTTGACATGCTTATGATCCTAATAGATCACTTATTATAAAGGCTTTAGTAGATTCTACTACTTGTATGGCTACCTTTTCATAGGTTGTGTCTTTTATGTGATATCTTTGACATTTCAATTGACTATTGTTGAAAGATATTTATTCCGAATTCAATTACTGTAACAGTTTATTTGATTTAGTTCAACTGAGATATCATGTAGTGTCACACTTTAACTACTTTTAGATCATCCGAATTTATATCAATTATCTTACCTGGAATTATCATACTAATTATCTGCTTTCACTACTTCTTGATCTAATACAACAATTTAGCAATAATAGTAGAAAGTTGATTGTTAGTTTTATTTGTTATTTGCTTCAATCTGAGATCCGATGTTTGTAAATTTGTTCATAATCCTTATGTGGGGACGACTATGCTAATCCTCATAAATTGTACAGTTTGTTGTTGGTTCCAGTGGTGGAGTACTTGTTTCCCCAGGCGTTTGGGGTCCTATGTCTCATTTTGGTCCTCTTACTCCTTGTGGTCCCTTGTGGTCCTTGTGGTCCTATGTCTCCTGTTGGTCCTCTTTCTCCTTGTGGTCCTGGTTCTCCTGTGTCTCCTTTCAGTCCTGGTTCACCTTTCTGTCTATTATTTCCGGGCTGTCCATTTTTTCCACGTTCTCCTTTTGTTCCCTTAACTCCTTGTGATCCTGGCTCTCCTTTTTCACCCATAACTCCAATGAGCCCTGGTACTCCTATCAGTCCTTCCAATCCCTGTATTCCTGGTTCGCCTTTCTTTCCAACCATCCCTGGAAGTCCTGTATTGCCCTTTTCACCCTTCTCACCATTCATTCCATTCCACCCCATTGCTCCTCTTTTGCCTTGTTTTCCGCGTGGTCCCTTTTCACCTTTTGGTCCCACTGCACCCGGTGGTCAAGGTGGTCCAGGTGGACAATTGCACGATTCAGGTGTTGGGGAAACAGTCTCTCCACGTCTCATTCTTTGGAGAGGTTTGTCCAATTCTGTTGAAGACAAGTACAAATTATTCATCAAAATATGCAATAATTATGAGTCTTAATTATATTTATAAGGGTATAATAATATTGTATTGATTGGTTATAATACAGCTATGTAGGACTGTTGGGAAAATCTGCCTGAATATATTATATTACTATAGGTTCAGGAATTTCAGGGGGGTTCAAAGGGTGAATATTTGTATATTTGACTGTACAAGCGAAAAGGGTCATATTTGCACTAAGTGACAGTACAGAGGTGATATAGAATTTTCGTGTGCTTTGGTAGAATTTGTGATTATAGGTTAAAATTGTTCAAAATCCATTTATCTAACCTTTCGTGGTTTGAGTGTCGTGAATTGGGTCTTTTTGTGTGAAAAAATGGTCTTTTCAAAATTTGTACTACCGGAACTATGCCATTTCGTGAAATACAGAGCTATGAATGTATTTGAGCTCGCTTTGACACACTTGGACCACAGTGCAACTAACCTTTGGCTTCAAGTTGCTCTAATCTCTTCTCCAGCTGTTCATTCTTATGGTGAAGATCATTCACTTTCTTCTCAAGTTTGGCAAATGCCTTTTCGTAGTCAATGATACCCCCGATACCGGTAGTCACCACATAACACAAAAGAGTCACTTGTAGAAAGACCTGGATGTTTGTAGCCATAACTGTAGCTTCAGTCAACACACTCAGTTTCTTAGTGCTAGTTTGTGGTCACCACAGCAGAACAGACATTTTTTATAGTCACTTGAAGGACACACCCACATTAAATGACATTCATTGACAACGTACACTACTGAACCACAAGTGGGTTTCTCAGTGGTAGTTTATAGCAGTCCTGGCCGAATAGACTGTTTGATGAGTATATGTGTATAATTATATATATATTATTGTCTTTCTGTGAATGACATTCATTGACAATGTACACTTCTGAAGCACAAGTGCATGGGTTTCTAAGTGCTAGTTTATAGTAGTCCTGGTGGAATAGACCGTTTTATGGGTATATGTGTATTGACATAGCTGATGTTATGACATTCATTGTCATAATGAAATGTCATAATTTGAAATCATTTGAACTAATAGCTCTTATGCGTGCATGTTGTTAAAATGGACTATAACATTGAATATGTATGTACCTGTAGACATTATACTATATCAAACATAGTGTAATTTATATTTTATGCATAATATGCTGTATTCTTTTTACTTCAAATTTGAAAACATTGTTGACAGTTATGTGAGATTTCATATAGAGAGTTTACTACTAACACTACTAAACCCTCTGATGTTTCTCAAAGACAGCATCCATCACCCCATGAATGAACCAAAGTGGTTTGACATCTAGATATAGGTTTAAGTTTTGATATGTACTCTCTATCCCTTACAAGGTCGCTTAAACTTCGCACTATATTCTACGTTATATATGTTATGTATCTGAGCCTTGAATCCAGCAAGTTTATGTAGCTTTATGTAAGCACATGACACATACCACACACACACACACATGCATGCATGTGCGCACACGCGGGCACGCACACACACACACACACATACTAGCACACACACCCAAGTGTAGACGCAAAAATGCACAGATACTTGTATATATACACTTGAAACTCACAGTTATACTCATTCGGCCATTTTGCTATTGCATGCTAATATTAAAATGATGAGTGTGAGCTTGTACTGCTTCATACATGTATCTACACAAAGCAAATGCCCACACAAATCGATGCACTTGAAACTCGCAGTTATTCTTGCCGTACTTGCAGCTACAGTGGTGTGTACTCTAAGTTGGCATGCTTATGATTCCTATAGATCACTTATTATAAAGGCTTTAGTAGATTCTACTACTTGTCTACCTTTTCATACTATTAGATATGTGTGTCAGTCTTTCTAGTCTTTTGGTGCATGTGTTATCTTTGACATTTCAATTGATTATTATTGAAAGAAATCTATTCCTAATTCAATTACTGTAATTGTTTCAATGATTTCATTTAGACTCAACTTGGATATTATGTAGTGTCACCCTTTAACTACTTATAGATCATCCAGATTCATCATGTCAATCACCTCATTTGAAAGTATCATACTAATTTACTGTTTTTAATAAGTCTTGAACTGATTTACAATTTAGCAATAATAGTAGAAAATTGTTTGCTTAATTTGCTATTTTCTTCAATCTGAGAGCTGATGTTTGTAAATTTGTTGATAATCCTTATTTCCTGTGGGGACGACTATGCTAACCCTCAGAATGTGTACTATTCAGGTTTGTTGTCGGTACTGTCTCCGATTCCAGTGGTGGATTACTTGTTCCTCCAGGTCCTTGGGGTCCTTTGTCTCTCTTTGGTCCCCTTTCTCCTTGTGGTCCTCGTGGTCTTTGTTGACCTTGTGGTCCTTGGGGTCCTATGTCTCCTTTGGGTCCTTGTGGTCCTTGGGGTCCTATGTCTCCTTTGGGTCCTTGTGGTCCTTGGGGTCCTATGTCTCCTTTGGGTCCTTGTGGTCCTTGGGGTCCTATGTCTCCTTTGGGTCCTTGTGGTCCTTGGGGTCCTATGTCTCCTTTGGGTCCTTGTGGTCCTTGGGGTCCCCTGTCTCCTTTGGGTCCTTGTGGTCCTTGGGGTCCTATGTCTCCTTTGGGTCCTTGTGGTCCTTGGGGTCCTATGTCTCCTTGTGGTCCTTGTGGTCCTTGGGGTCCTATGTCTCCTTTTGGTCCCCTTCCTCCTTGTGGTCCTCGTGGTCCTTGTTGACCTTGTGGTCCTTGGGGTCCTATGTCTCCTTTGGGTCCTTGTGGTCCTTGGAGTCCTTTGTCACCTTTTGATCCTCTTTCTCCTTGTGGTCCTTTCTCTCCTGTGTCTCCTTTCAGTCCTGGTTCACCTTTCTGTCCATTATTTCCGGGCTGTCCATTTTCTCCACGTTCACCTTTTGTTCCATTAACTCCTTGTGATCCTGGCTCTCCTTTTTCACCCTTAGTTCCATTGAGTCCTGCTAGTCCTTTCAATCCCTTTATTCCTGGTTCACCTTTCTGTCCAACCATTCCTTGAAATCCTGTATCTCCCATTTCACCCTTTTCACCATTTGTTCCATTCCACCCCT
>OZ026550.1:1831351-1833851 GCA_964020155.1 Chondrilla cf. caribensis | reverse complement strand
TGTGTGTTTGTGTGTGTATTTGTGTTATTTATAATCACAGTTATTCTTGCCATATTTGCAGCTATAGGTTTTGTACACAGTTGGCATGCTTATGATCCTAATAGATCACTTATTATAAAGGCTTCAGTAGATTCTACTACTTGTATATGTCTACCTTTTCAACAGGTATGTGTGCCAGTTATTATTCTAGTCTTATGGTGCATGTGTTGTCTTCAACATGTCAATTAAATTATTGTTAGATATTTATTCGAAATTCAATTACTGTAACAGTTTATTTGATTTAGTTCAACTGAGATATCATGTAGTGTCATACTTTAACTACTTTTAGATCATCTCGATTCATATCAATTATCTTACCTGGAATTATCATATTAATCTATATACTATTAATATATATGTTTCCACTAATTCTTCAACTAATTACAACAATTCAGCAATAATAGTAGAAAGCTGATCGTTAGTTTTATTTATTATTACACTTTTTCTCCAATTTGAGAGCTGATGTTTGTAAATTTGCTGATAATCCTTATTTCCTGTGGGAACGTCTATGCTAATCCTGATAATTTGGTACTGGTGTTGGTTCTGGTGTCTGTTCTGTTGGTTTAGTTGTTGTTACCTCACATATTTGGCATCCTTTGTCTCCTTTTGGTCCTCTTCCTCCTTGTGGTCCTTGTCGTCCTTGGGGTCCTCTGTCTCCTTTTGGTCCTCTATCTCCTTGTGGTCCTTGTTGCCCTTGCGGTCCTTTGGATCCTATGTCTCCTTTTGGTCCCCTTCTTCCTTGTCGTCCTTGGGGTCCTCTGTCTCCTTCTGGTCCTCTATCTCCTTGTGGTCCTTGTTGCCCTTGCGGTCCTTGCGGTCCTATGTCTCCCTTTGGTCCTCTTCCTCCTCGTACTCCTTGTTGTCCTTGGGGTCCTATGTCTCCTTGGGGTCCTCTTTCTCCTTGTGGTCCTGGCTCTCCTGTGTCTCCTTTCAGTCCTGGTTCACCTTTTTGTCCAATATTTCCGTGCTGTCCGTTTTCTCCACGTTCACCTTTTGTTCCGTTAACTCCTTGTGGTCCTGGCTCTCCTTTTTCACCCTTAGTTCCATCAAGTCCTGGCTCTCCATTTTCACCCTTAGTTCCATTGAGCCCTGAAACTCCTGCCGGTCCTTTCAATCCCTTTATTCCTGGTTCACCTTTCTGTCCAACCATTCCTGGAGGTCCTGAATATCCTCTTCCGTTATCTCCCATTTCACCCTTCTCACCGTCTGTTCCATTGCGTCCTGGTACTCCTGCCTGTCCTTTCATACCCTTTATTCCTGGTTCACCTTTCTGTCCAATCATTCCTATATCTCCCTTTTCACCTTTCTCACCATTTGTTCCATTTCACCCCATTGCTCCTCTTTTGCCTTGTTTTCCACGTGGTCCCATATCACCTTTTGGTCCAACAGGACCTGCTGGTCCAGGTGGTCCAGGTGGACAATTGCAAGATTGAGGTGTTGGGGAAACAGTCTCTCCACGTCTCATTCTTTGGAGAGGTTTGTCCAATTCTGTTAAAGGCAATTATTAAGTACAAATTATTCATCACAAATATGTGTAATAGAGTCTTAATTATATGTATAGAGGTATAATTTATTGATTGATAATTATTATAAGGATATATTTGAAGAATGAGAGTAACTGTTATGTAGGATTGTTTGGGAAGGTGCCCAAATATTTTCCTGTAGTACAGGTTGAGAAATTTCAGGAGGTTCAAAGGGTGAAAAATTGTATATTATAATAAACTTGTACAGATATATGTATGTATGCATATGTAATTATTGTACAGAAGGAAGAGCTGCTCTTGAAGCAAATTGAAATTGAAGTCCAGAGTAAATTTCTGATTACTCGAGAGCACAGTGAAGCTATATTCACAGATAATGGCAACCAAAGAGGTACATAGGAGGCTTCAACAGCTATGGAAAAATCACTAAACCACTTCCAACCATTTACTGAATTTGACAAATCAGCTACTGACAGACAATCAAGTAAAGACAGGAATGGACCAGTTTGGAGGCTCAATGGATACTTTTAGTGTTTTGAATATAATATAATAATGTAGTACAGGGGTACTATATTGTTGTTAAGGGACCAGCTACAGTGACACTGTTTCTATGTATAGTCACAATCAGGATTTGCAATTTGACAAATCAGCTACTGATAGAAGTCTTAGATCAATAAAAGACAGGAATGGACCAGTTTAGAGGCTCAATGGATACTTTTTGTGTTTCGAATAGAATATTTCATGTGGCATAGGGATACTCTAACATCAGATGGTATTGTCCAGCTAGCTATGTAGTCACAATCAGGATTTGCATACAATACATACAGTATGCAATGAACATCAGTGTGACTAACCTTTGGCTTCAAGTTGCTCTAATCTCTTCTCCAGCTGTTCATTTTTATGGTGAAGATCATTCACTCTCTTCTCAAGTTTGGCAAATGCCTTTTCGTAGTCAATGATACCCCCGATACTGGTAGTCA
>OZ026550.1:1821351-1826351 GCA_964020155.1 Chondrilla cf. caribensis | reverse complement strand
TGTGTGCCAGTTATTATTCTAGTCTTTTGGTGCATGTGTTGTTTTCAACATGTCAATTAAATTATTGTTAGATATTTATTCGAAATTCAATTACTATAACAGTTTATATGATTTAGTTCAACTGAGATATCATGTAGTGTCACACTTTAACTACTTTTAGGTCATCTGGATTCATATCAATTATCTTACCTGGAATTGTCATATTAATCTATATACTATTAAAATATCTGTTTCCACTAATTCTTCAGCTAATTACAACAATTCAGCAATAATAGTAGAAAGCTGATCGTTAGTTTTATTTATTATTACACTTTTTCTCCAATTTGAGAGCTGATGTTTGTAAATTTGTTGATAATCCTTATTTCCTGTGGGAACGTCTATGCTAATCCTGATTATTCGGTACTGGTGTTGGTTCTGGTGTCCGTTCTGGTGGTTTAGTTGTTGTTACCTCACATATTTGGCATCCTTTGTCTCCTTTTGGTCCTCTTTCTCCTTGTGGTCCTTGTCGTCCTTGTGGTCCTATGTCTCCTTTTGGTCCCCTTTCTCCTTGTGGTCCTTGTCGTCCTTGGGGTTCTATGTCTCCTTTTGGTCCTCTATCTCCTTGTGGTCCTTGTTGCCCTTGCGGTCCTTTGGATCCTATGTCTCCTTTTGGTCCCCTTCTTCCTTGTCGTCCTTGGGGTCCTCTGTCTCCTTCTGGTCCTCTATCTCCTTGTGGTCCTTGTTGCCCTTGCAGTCCTTGCGGTCCTATGTCTCCCTTTGGTCCTCTTCCTCCTTGTGGTCCTTGTGGTCCTTGTGGTCCTTGTGGCCCTATGTCTCCTTCAGGTCCTCTTTCTCCTTGTGGTCCTTGTGCTCCTTGTTGTCCTTGGGGTCCTATGTCTCCTTGGGATCCTCTGTCTCCTGGGGGTCCTCTTTCTCCATGTGGTCCCGGATCTCCTTTCAGTCCTGGTTCACCTTTCTCTCCACTTATTCCTGGACGTCCTGAATATCCTCTTTCACCCTTCTCACCGTCTGTTCCATTGCGTCCTGGTACTCTTGCCTGTCCTTTCACTCCCCTTATTCCTGGTTCACCTTTCTGTCCTATATCTCCCATTTCACCCTTCTCACCATTTGTTCCATTCAACCCCATTGCTCCCCTTTTGCCTTGTTTTCCACGTGGTCCCATATCACCTTTTGATCCAACAGGACCTGCTGGTCCAGGTGGTCCAGGTGGACAATTGCAAGATTCAGGTGTTGGGGAAACAGTCTCTCCACGTCTAATTCTTTGGAGAGGTTTGTCCAATTCTGTTAAAGGCAATTAAGTACAAATTATTCATCACAAATATGTGTAATAGAGTCTTAATTATATGTATAGAGGTATAATTTATTGATTGATAATTATTATAAGGATATATTATTTGAAGAATGAGAGTAACTGTTATGTAAGATTGTTAGGAAAGGTGCCCAAATACTTTCCTGTAGTACAGGTTGAAAAGTTTCTGGAGGTTCAAAGAGTGAAAATTTGTATATAATAAACTCATAAAAAATACTTGTGCTTGTCTAATCTACAGTAGTAGTGCATACACGTTAATTGTATTATGATTCAATAGCTGATTCTGTTTCAAGGCTCTCGCGTAGCTTTACAAGAGGAATGAAAATCACAGGTTATATGCAATTTGTACAGAAGGGAGAGCTGCTCTTGAAGCAAATTGAAATTGAAATCCAGAGCAAATTTTGATTGATTGAGAGCACAGTGAAGCTATATTCACAGATAATGGCAACCAAAGAGGTACATAGGAAGCTTCAAAAGCTATGGAAAAATCACTGAACCACTTCCAACCATTCACTGAATTTGACAAATCAGCTAGTGATAGAAGTCTTAGATCAATAAAAGACAGGAATGGACCAGTTTGGAGGCTCAATGAATACTTTTAGTGTTTTAAATATAATATTTCATGTGGCACAGGGATACTATAACATCAGATGGTATTGTTGTTAAGGGACCAGCTACAGTGACACTGTTTATATATATATATAAACAGTGTCACTGTCAGTGTCATATAAAAGTAGTCACAGTCAAGATTTGGTTATTTGTGATTCTGTACATACAGGTTGCAATGAACCTCGGTGCAACTAACCCTTGGCTTTAAGTTGCTCTAATCTCTTCTCCAGCTGTTCATTCTTATGGTGAAGATCATTCACTCTCTTCTCAAGTTTGGCAAATGCCTTTTCGTAGTCAATGATACCCCCGATACTGGTAGTCACCACATAACACAAAAGAGTCACTTGTAGAAAGACCTTGATGTTTGTAGCCATAACTGTAGCTTCAGTCAACACACTCAGTTTTTTAGTGCTAGTTTGTGGTAACCATAGTAGAACAGACAGTTTTTATTGTCACTTGAAGGACACGCCCACATTTAATGACATTCATTGACAATGTACACTTCTGCAGCACAAGTGGGTTTCTCAGTGTTAGTTTATAGCAGTCCTGGTAGGATGGACTGATTTATTGGTATATGGGTATATGCATTGACATAGCTGATGTTATGAAATTCATTGTCATAATGAAATGCCATAATTTGAAATCATTTGAACTAATAGCTCTTATGCGTGCATGTTGTTAAAATGGACTATAACATTGAATATGTACAATGTATGTTTAAGTATTCGATCAGATTTCTCGAGTTTGATGTGTTAATTACTGCGAGTACTCGTGCATGTACTGTCGAACCTTCCGCGCTTAGTCCGCGTGTAGTCCGCAATTTTATGGTAAAGTACTACTAATCAGTACTGTACGTACCTGTAGACATTATACTATATCAAATATAGTGTAATTAATATTTTATGCATATGCTGTATTCTTTTTACTTCAAATTTGAAAACATTGTTGACAGTTATGTGAGATTTCATATAGAGAGTTCACTACCAACACTACTAAACCCTCCTATCGATGTTTCTCAGAGACAGCATCCATCACCCCATGAATGAACCAAAGTGGTTTGACATCTAGATATAGGTTTAAGTTTTGATATGTACTCTCTATCCCTTACAAGGTCGCTTAAACTTCGCACTATATTCCACGTTATATATGTTATGTATGTGAGCCTTGAATCCAGCAAGTTTATGTAGCTTTATGTAAGCACATGACACATACCACACACACACATCCACACACGTATGCATGTGCACACACGCGGGCACGCACACACACACACACATACAAGCACACATAAACCCAAGTGTAGACGCAAAAATGCACAGATACTTGTATATATACACTTGAAACTCACAGTTATACTCATTCGGCCATTTTGCTATTGCATGCTAATGTTAAAATGATGAGTGTGAGCTTGTACTGCTTCATACATGTATCTACACAAAGCAAATGCACTCGCAAATCGATGCACTTGAAACTCGCAGTTATTCTTGCCGTACTTGTAGCTATAGTGGTGTGTACACTAAGTTGGCATGCCTATGATCCCTATAGATCACTTATTATAAAGGCTTTAGTAGATTCTACTACTTGTCTACCTTTTCATAGGTATGTGTGTCAGTCTTTCTAGTCTTTTGGTGCATGTGTTATCTTCGACATTTCAATTAATTATTGTTGAAAGAAATCTATTCCTAATTCAATTACTGTAACAGTTTCAATGATTTCATTTAGACTCAACTTGGATATTACGTAGTGTCACCCTTCAACTACTTATAGATAATCCAGATTTATCATGTCAATCACCTCATTTGAAAGTATCATACTAATTTACTGTTTTTAATAAGTCTTGAACTGATTTACAATTTAGCAATAATAGTAGAAAATTGTTTGCTTAATTTGCTATTTTCTTCAATCTAAGAGCTGATGTTTGTAAATTTGTTGATAATCCTTATTTCCTGTGGGGACGACTATGCTAACCCTCAGAATGTGTACTATTCAGGTTTGTCGTCGGTACTGTCTTCGATTCCAGTGGTGGATTACTTGTTCCTCCAGGTGTTTGGGATCCTTTGTCTCTCTTTGGTCTCCTTTCTCCTTGTGGTCCTTGGGGTCCTATGTCTCCTTTTGGTCCTTGTGGTCCTTTTGGTCCTTGTGCTCCTTGTGGTCCTTGTGCTCCTTGTGGCCCTATGTCTCCTTTTGGTCCTCTATCTCCTTGTGGTCCTTGTTGACCTTGTGGTCCTTGGGGTCCTATGTCTCCTTTTGGTCCCCTGTCTCCTTGGGGTCCTTGTGGTCCTTGGAGTCCTTTGTCACCTTTTGATCCTCTTTCTCCTTGTGGTCCTGGCTCTCCTGTATCTCCTTTCAGTCCTGGTTCACCTTTCTGTCCATTATTTCCAGTCAGTCCGGTTTCTCCACGTTCACCTTTTGTTCCGTTAACTCCTTGTGGTCCTGGCTCTCCTTTTTCACCCTCAGTTCCATTGAGCCCTGGTACTCCTGCCGGTCCTTTCAATCCCTTTATTCCTGGTTCACCTTTCTGTCCAACCATTCCGTGAGGTCCTGTATCTCCCTTTTCACCCTTCTCACCATTTTTTCCATTCCACCCATTTGCCCCTTTTTTGCCTTGTAGTCCATGCTGTCCCTTTTCACCTTTTGGTCCCACTGCACCCTGTGGTCCAGGTGGTCCAGGTGGTCCAGGTGGACAAATGCAAGTTTCAAATGTTGGGGATACAGTGTCTCCTCCACGTCTCATTCTTTGAAGAGGTTTGTCCAATTCTGTTAAAGACAAATTATTTATCAATCTTATGTAAATCATGAGTCATATTTATAATTATACAGATAATAGCAATTTCTTATTAATTTTTAAGGAAATAATTTGATCATGAAGAATAGGAAAGATGTCCAAATATTTTTCTGTAGTACAGGTTGAGACATTTCACAAGGTTCAGAGGGTAAAAATTTGTATAAATTACTTGTGTACTCATCTAATCTACAAATGTAGTGTGTGCACGTTAATTATGATTCCATAGCTGATTCCGTCTAATCTACAAATGTAGTGCATACACGTTAATTGTACTATGATTCAATAGCCAATTCTTTT
>OZ026550.1:1803851-1808851 GCA_964020155.1 Chondrilla cf. caribensis | reverse complement strand
ATACACACACATTTACGCATGCACGCGCATGCACACACAGCACACACACATACACACACACACACACACACACACACATATACACACACACACACACACACGCACACACACACACTAGATGCTATTGAGTAGGGAATTGATCGAATATTCAGCAAAAGCAATTATCTTATTGGTTTAAAGTTGATATCGTTTTTTCTACCATGCAATTATTGGCAAATATCGTCACTATCTAATATTTAGTATCTAGTTTGGGTAGGCAAATTTGTATAGCATAATTATTGTTATTTTGTATAGCGGATACATATTTTGTTAGATAGCAGTGACTACTCATGTTGTGTAGTGAATATGGATTTCTAATGGGGTAGTACTGATCTTTTGCTACAGATTCAGTGTTTTAAAACACCCCCTATACAACCGAAGGTGACATCTCCACCATATTGTTATTGCCTATCATCCGGTAATGGTGATAATATATTGTCATATTGACAGCAAACAATTATCACTTGCAACATTTGTACACTATCACCCAACACTACAGACAAACTGGAGTGACTGACTCAGCTCAAGCACTGCACGTTTGTTGCATGCGAAATGGTTGCATGAATGGCTAGGTGTCGTCATAATATCAAGAATTCAATGTAGTTCAATGTAATTCACTGGTTAATAATTATAGCTAAAAATTATCTGGCTAGTGAATTGCATTGAATTCTTGATATACGTATGTATGTTGCATCGTTAACAATCTATTCCATATGTGTGCACAGATGAGTTCACACCAGTCATGCCTTCCTTTGAATAGTAAAAGTCGCATTGTATCTGAATATGAATCTGACCAATCTGTTAACAGTATCACTCGTGGGAATCCAGGCGGAAGACATGCTACCATGTGCAAAACTGCCAAATAGCTGATAAGCAAGGTCAGTACGGAATTCACTGCTTATGACATATATTAAATGCTTACGAAGGAGATAATTCCTGGTAATACGGATCAGTACTATTATAGTGATAGAGCTATGATATTAACATACGTAGCGACACTAGAAGCTATACGTATAATAATATACGTGTAGTGACGTTTTAATATTGCATGCGAGTATTATCTTTCATACTGAGGCATATGTAAGTCTTATGCACATTATTATTACTGTATATCGGCGTATAAAGAAAATGGCTGTCTAGCTCAAGTATGTACTACGTAGCTACAAGCAGGTATGGTGTACTAGGTGTGATTTTGTGTAAACGTTCGTATCCTGTTAGTCCACTAGTACTGTGTTCTGTTTTCAGAGTGTGCGCAATGGTGTGTATAGTGTTTTCAGGATTGTTTAAGGTTCTGGTTTGTTTCAGCATACGTACGTAGTTTGGTATCAGTGAATGACTGTAAATTAACACAAACCAACCTCTACGTAAGCGGTACACTTGACATTCGATTTGCTACAAAATGAACGTGTGTATTGTAAATGTATAATGACAATCCGCGGGATGTGAATATGGTTGTTTTAGCGCGTTGACACCTTCTCGTTCCTATTTCTCCCTATAGCAATCGAGTTCCTTGAAAAATGGCTGACGTGGCTTCCCAAAGCAATGATGAAGTGCTTTTGATTGATTTTGAGAATTCCCTCCGTCTTCACCGGCACCAACCGCACCATCACAAGTAGCTCACACAACACAGGTAGTTTCAGACGTTACATCCCCCATGATTTGCTCTACTCTGCAATCCTCCGGTCAGCAACAGCAAGAGGATGGTACACTCAGACTGGTAACACACTTCACACCTCCACCACAAGTACAAACCACACCTCCACCACATGCACAGTTCACACCACCACCACAAGCACAAACCACACCACCATCACAAGAACTAACCACACCATCAAAACCGAAGTCTGCACCATCACCAAAACCACAGCGTCCACCCCCACTGAAGTTAAAGCCCGGGATAAAACAAAAAGGACCGACAACCCATACACTGTTATCACATACAGTGTCTGATTCATCGGCGCATACACAACAACAGTGTGTATTTGTGTGTGTGTGTGTGTGTGTGTGTGTGTGTGTGTGTGTGTGTGTGTGTGTTTGTGTGTGTATTTGTGTTATTTATAATCACAGTTATTCTTGCCATATTTGCAGCTATCGGTTTTGTACACAGTTGGCATGCTTATGATCCTAATAGATCACTTATTATAAAGGCTTCAGTAGATTCTACTACTTCTATATGTCTACCTTTTCATAGGTATGTGTGCCAGTTATTATTCTAGTCTTTTGGTGTATGTGTTGTTTTCAACATGTCAATTAAATTATTGTTAGATATTTATTCGAAATTCAATTACTGTAACAGTTTATTCGATTTAGTTCAACTGAGATATCATGTAGTGTCCCACTTTAACTACTTTTAGATCATCTGGATTCATATCAATTATCTTACCTGGAATTATCATATTAATCTATATACTATTAATATATCTGTTTCCACTAATTCTTCAACTAATTACAACAATTCAGCAATAATAGTAGAAAGCTGATCGTTAGTTTTATTTATTATTACACTTTTTCTCCAATTTGAGAGTTGATGTTTGTAAATTTGCTGATAATCCTTATTTCCTGTGGGGACATCTATGCTAATCCTGATAATTTGGTACTGGTGTTGGTTCTGGTGTCCGTTCTGGTGGTTTAGTTGTTGTTACCTTACCTATGTCTCCTTTTGGTCCCCTTTCTCCTTGTGGTCCTTGTCGTCCTTGGGGTCCTATGTCTCCTTCTGGTCCTCTATCTCCTTGTGGTCCTTGTTGACCTAGAGGTCCTTGCGGTCCTATGTCTCCTTTTGGTCCCCTTCTTCCTTGTCGTCCTTGGGGTCCTCTGTCTCCTTCTGGTCCTCTATCTCCTTGTGGTCCTTGTTGCCCTTGCGGTCCTTGCGGTCCTATGTCTCCCTTTGGTCCCCTTTCTCCTTGTACTCCTTGTTGTCCTTGGGGTCCTATGTCTCCTAAGGGTCCTCTTTCTCCTTGTTGTCCTTTCTCTCCTGTGTCTCCTTTCAGTCCTGGTTCACCTTTCTGTCCCCACACTCCTCTATATCCTCTTTCACCCTTCTCACCGTCTGTTCCATTGCGTCCTGGTACTCCTGCCTGTCCTTGCAATCCCCATAGTCCTGGTTCACCTTTCTGTCCATCATCACCGGGCCGTCCGATTTCTCCACGTTCACCTTTTGTTCCATTAACTCCTTGTGGTCCTGGCTCTCCTTTTTCACCCTTAGTTCCATTGAGTCCTGAAACTCCTGCCAGTCCTTTCAATCCCTTTATTCCTGGTTCACCTTTCTCTCCACCTATTCCTGGAAGTCCTTTATATCCCATTTCACCTTTCTGTCCAACCATTCCTTGACGTCCTGTATCTCCCTTTTCACCTTTCTCACCATTTGTTCCATTCCACCCCATTGCTCCTCTTTTGCCTTTTGGTCCAACAGGACCTGCTGGTCCAGGTGGTCCAGGTGGACAATTGCAAGATTCAGGTGTTGGGGAAACAGTCTCTCCATGTCTCATTCTTTGGAGAGGTTTGTCCAATTCTGTTAAAGGCAAGTAAAAATTATTCATCACAAATAAAGGAAAGGAAAGGTGCCCAAATATTTTCCTGTGGTACAGGTTGAGAAATTTCAGGAGGTTCAAAGGGTGAAAATGTGTATATTATAATACTAAACTTGTAAAATATACTTGTGCTTGTCTAATCTACAAATGTAGTGCATACACGTTAATTGTACTATGATTCAATAGCTGTATTAGCAATATTCTATTTCAAGGCTGGGAATCACAGGTTATATGTAATTGTACAGAAGAGAGAGCTGCTCTTGAAGCAAATTGGAATTAAAATCCACAGCAAATTTTGATTGATTGAGAGCACAGTGAAGTTATATTCACAGATAATGGCAACCAAAGAGGTACATAGGAGGCTTCAAAAGCTATTGGAAAATCACTAAACCACTTCAAAATTTTACTGAATCTACTATATTTACTTATTTTACTGACAATCCACGAAATGGTTGGTATGGTTGTTTTAGCGCGTTGACACCTTCTCGTTCCTATTTCTCCCTAGCAATCGAATTCCTTGAAAAATGGCTGACGTGGCTTCCCAAAGCAAAGATGAAGTACTTTTGATTGATTTTGAGAATTCCCCTTCGTCTTCACCGGCACCAACCACACCATCACAAGTAGCTCACACAACACAGCTAGTTAGTCACTCAGACCAGTAGCACACTTCACACCTTCACCACGAGCACAAACCACACCTCCACCACAAGCACAGTTCACACCACCACAAGCACAAACCACATCTTCACCACAAGCACAAACCACACCCTCACCACAAGTACAGACCACACCACCACAAGCACAAACCACACCCTCACCACAAGTACAGACCACACCACCACAAGCACAAACCACACCGCCATCACAAGAACTAACCACACCATTAAAACCGAAGTCTGCACCATCACCAAAACCACAGCGTCCACCCTCACCAAAGCCCGGGATTAGGCTAAAAGGACCGACAACCCATCCACCGTTATCGCATACAGTGTCTGATTCATCAGTGCGCACACAACAACATTGTGTATTTGTGTGTGTGTGTGTGTGTGTGTGTGTGTGTGTGTGTGTGTGTGTGTGTGTGTGTGTGTGTATGTGTATGTGTGTGTGTGTGTGTGTGTGTGTGTGTGTATTCATGTTTGTGTGTACGTATGCATGTGTGTGTGTGTGTGTGTGTGTGTGTGTGTGTGTGTGTATTCATGTTTGTGTGTACGTATGCATGTGTGTGTGTGTGTGTGTGTGTGTGTGTGTGTGTGTGTGTGTGTGTGTGTTATTTATAATCACAGTTATTCTTGCCATATTTGCAGCTATAGGTTTTGTCTACACTAAGTTGGCATGCTTATGATCCTAATAGATCACTTATTATAAAGGCTTCAGTAGATTCTACTACTTGTATGGCTACCTTTTCATACTATTAGGTATGTGTGTCAGTTATTA
>OZ026550.1:1786351-1791351 GCA_964020155.1 Chondrilla cf. caribensis | reverse complement strand
TGTGTTTGTGTGTATTTGTGTTATTTATAATCACAGTTATTCTTGCCATATTTGCAGCTATAGGTTTTGTCTACACTAAGTTGGCATGCTTATGATCCTAATAGATCACTTCTTATGAAGGCTTCAGTAGATTCTACTACTTGTATGTCTACCTTTTCATAGGTATGTGTGTCAGTTATTATTCTAGTCTTTTGTGCATGTGTTATCTTTGACACTTCAATTAATTATTGTTGAAAGATATTTATTCCAAATTCAATTACTGTAACACTTTATTTGCTTTAGTTCAACTGAGATATCATGTAGTGTCACACTTTGACTACTTACAGATCATCTGGATCCATATCAATTATCTTACCTGGAATCATCATATTAATTATCTGCTTTCACTAATTCTTGATTTAATACAACAATTTAGCAATAATAGTAGAAAGTTGATTGTTAGTTTTATTTGTTTTTCTTCAATCTGAGATCCGATGTTTGTAAATTTGTTCATAATCCTTATGTGGGGACGACTATGCTAATCCTCATAAATTGTACAGTTTGTTGTTGGTTCCGGTGGTGGAGTACTTGTTTCCCCAGGCATTTGGGTTCCTATGTCTCCTTTTGGTCCCCTTTCTCCTTGTGGTCCCTTGTTGTCCTTGGGGTCCTATGTCTCCTGTTGGTCCTCTTTCTCCTTGTGGTCCTGGTTCTCCTGTGTCTCCTTTCAGTCCTGGTTCACCTTTCTGTCCATTATTTCCGGTCTGTCCATTTTCTCCACGTTCTCCTTTTGTTCCATTAACTCCATGTGGTCCTGGCGCTCCAATGAGCCCTGGTACTCCTACCAGACCTTCCAATCCCTTTATTCCTGGTTCACCTTTCTTTCCAACCATTCCTTGAAGTCCTGTATTGCCCTTTTCACCCTTCTCACCATTCGTTCCATTCCACCCTTTTGCTCCTTTTTTGCCTTGTTTTCCACGCAGTCCCTTTTCACCTTTTGGTCCAGCTAGACCCGGTGGTCCAGGTGGTCCAGGTGGACAATTGCAAGATTCAGGTGTTGGGGAAACAGTCTCTCCACGTCTCATTCTTTGGAGAGGTTTGTCCAATTCTGTTAAAGACAAGTACAAATTATTCATCAAAATATGCAATAATTATGAGTCTTAATTATATTTATAAGGGTATAATAATATTGTATTGATTGGTTATAATACAGCTATGTAGGACTGTTGGGAAAATCTGCCTGAATATATTATATTACTATAGGTTCAGGAATTTCAGGGGGGTTCAAAGGGTGAATATTTGTATATTTGACTGTACAAGCGAAAAGGGTCATATTTGCACTAAGTGACAGTACAGAGGTGATATAGAATTTTCGTGTGCTTTGGTAGAATTTGTGATTATAGGTTAAAATTGTTCAAAATCCATTTATCTAACCTTTCGTGGTTTGAGTGTCGTGAATTGGGTCTTTTTGTGTGAAAAAATGGTCTTTTCAAAATTTGTACTACCGGAACTATGCCATTTCGTGAAATACAGAGCTATGAATGTATTTGAGCTCGCTTTGACACACTTGGACCACAGTGCAACTAACCTTTGGCTTCAAGTTGCTCTAATCTCTTCTCCAGCTGTTCATTCTTATGGTGAAGATCATTCACTTTCTTCTCAAGTTTGGCAAATGCCTTTTCGTAGTCAATGATACCCCCGATACCGGTAGTCACCACATAACACAAAAGAGTCACTTGTAGAAAGACCTGGATGTTTGTAGCCATAACTGTAGCTTCAGTCAACACACTCAGTTTCTTAGTGCTAGTTTGTGGTCACCACAGCAGAACAGACATTTTTTATAGTCACTTGAAGGACACACCCACATTAAATGACATTCATTGACAACGTACACTACTGAACCACAAGTGGGTTTCTCAGTGGTAGTTTATAGCAGTCCTGGCCGAATAGACTGTTTGATGAGTATATGTGTATAATTATATATATATTATTGTCTTTCTGTGAATGACATTCATTGACAATGTACACTTCTGAAGCACAAGTGCATGGGTTTCTAAGTGCTAGTTTATAGTAGTCCTGGTGGAATAGACTGTTTTATGGGTATATGTGTATTGACATAGCTGATGTTATGACATTCATTGTCATAATGAAATGTCATAATTTGAAATCATTTGAACTAATAGCTCTTATGCGTGCATGTTGTTAAAATGGACTATAACATTGAATATGTATGTACCTGTAGACATTATACTATATCAAACATAGTGTAATTAATATTTTATGCATAATATGCTGTATTCTTTTTACTTCAAATTTGAAAACATTGTTGACAGTTATGTGAGATTTCATATAGAGAGTTTACTACTAACACTACTAAACCCTCTGATGTTTCTCAAAGACAGCATCCATCACCCCATGAATGAACCAAAGTGGTTTGACATCTAGATATAGGTTTAAGTTTTGATATGTACTCTCTATCCCTTACAAGGTCGCTTAAACTTCGCACTATATTCTACGTTATATATGTTATGTATCTGAGCCTTGAATCCAGCAAGTTTATGTAGCTTTATGTAAGCACATGACACATACCACACACACACACACATGCATGCATGTGCGCACACGCGGGCACGCACACACACACACACACATACTAGCACACACACCCAAGTGTAGACACAAAAATGCACAGATACTTGTATATATACACTTGAAACTCACAGTTATACTCATTCGGCCATTTTGCTATTGCATGCTAATATTAAAATGATGAGTGTGAGCTTGTACTGCTTCATACATGTATCTACACAAAGCAAATGCCCACACAAATCGATGCACTTGAAACTCGCAGTTATTCTTGCCGTACTTGCAGCTACAGTGGTGTGTACTCTAAGTTGGCATGCTTATGATTCCTATAGATCACTTATTATAAAGGCTTTAGTAGATTCTACTACTTGTCTACCTTTTCATACTATTAGATATGTGTGTCAGTCTTTCTAGTCTTTTGGTGCATGTGTTATCTTTGACATTTCAATTGATTATTATTGAAAGAAATCTATTCCTAATTCAATTACTGTAATTGTTTCAATGATTTCATTTAGACTCAACTTGGATATTATGTAGTGTCACCCTTTAACTACTTATAGATCATCCAGATTCATCATGTCAATCACCTCATTTGAAAGTATCATACTAATTTACTGTTTTTAATAAGTCTTGAACTGATTTACAATTTAGCAATAATAGTAGAAAATTGTTTGCTTAATTTGCTATTTTCTTCAATCTGAGAGCTGATGTTTGTAAATTTGTTGATAATCCTTATTTCCTGTGGGGACGACTATGCTAACCCTCAGAATGTGTACTATTCAGGTTTGTTGTCGGTACTGTCTCCGATTCCAGTGGTGGATTACTTGTTCCTCCAGGTCCTTGGGGTCCTTTGTCTCTCTTTGGTCCCCTTTCTCCTTGTGGTCCTCGTGGTCTTTGTTGACCTTGTGGTCCTTGGGGTCCTATGTCTCCTTTGGGTCCTTGTGGTCCTTGGGGTCCTATGTCTCCTTTGGGTCCTTGTGGTCCTTGGGGTCCTATGTCTCCTTTGGGTCCTTGTGGTCCTTGGGGTCCTATGTCTCCTTTGGGTCCTTGTGGTCCTTGGGGTCCTATGTCTCCTTTGGGTCCTTGTGGTCCTTGGGGTCCCCTGTCTCCTTTGGGTCCTTGTGGTCCTTGGGGTCCTATGTCTCCTTTGGGTCCTTGTGGTCCTTGGGGTCCTATGTCTCCTTGTGGTCCTTGTGGTCCTTGGGGTCCTATGTCTCCTTTTGGTCCCCTTCCTCCTTGTGGTCCTCGTGGTCCTTGTTGACCTTGTGGTCCTTGGGGTCCTATGTCTCCTTGTGGTCCTTGTGGTCCTTGGGGTCCTATGTCTCCTTTTGGTCCCCTTCCTCCTTGTGGTCCTCGTGGTCCTTGTTGACCTTGTGGTCCTTGGGGTCCTATGTCTCCTTTGGGTCCTTGTGGTCCTTGGAGTCCTTTGTCACCTTTTGATCCTCTTTCTCCTTGTGGTCCTTTCTCTCCTGTGTCTCCTTTCAGTCCTGGTTCACCTTTCTGTCCATTATTTCCGGGCTGTCCATTTTCTCCACGTTCACCTTTTGTTCCATTAACTCCTTGTGATCCTGGCTCTCCTTTTTCACCCTTAGTTCCATTGAGTCCTGCTAGTCCTTTCAATCCCTTTATTCCTGGTTCACCTTTCTGTCCAACCATTCCTTGAAATCCTGTATCTCCCATTTCACCCTTTTCACCATTTGTTCCATTCCACCCCTTTGCTCCTTTTTCGCCTTGTTTTCCACACGGTCCCTTTTCACCTTTTGGTCCAGCTGCACCCGGTGGTCCAGGTGGTCCAGGTGGTCCAGGTGGACAAATGCAAGTTTCAGATGTTAGGGAAACAGTGTCTCCTCCACGTCTCATTCTTTGAAGAGGTTTGTCCAATTCTGTTAAAGACAAAAAATTATTATCAATCTTATGTGAATCATGAGTCATATTTATAATTATACAGGTAATAACAATTTCTTATTAATTATAAGGAAATAATTTGATCATGAAGAATGAGAATTATGTATGATTGTTAGGAAAGGTGCCCAAATATTTTCCTGTAGTATGAGAAATTTCACAAGGTTCAGAGGGTAAAAATTTGTATAAAATACTTGTGTACTCATCTAATCTACAAATGTAGTGTGTGCACGTTAATTATGATTCCATAGCTGATTCTGTTTCAAGGCTCTCACATAGCATTACAAGAGGAATGGAAATCACAGGTTATATGTAATTGTACAGAAGAGAGAGCTGCTCTTGAAGCAAATTGAAATAGAAATCCAGAGCAAATTTCTGATTAATCAAGAGCACAGGTAAGCTATATTCACAGATAATGTCAACCAAAGAGGTACATTGGAAGCTTCAAAAGCTATGGAAAAATCACTAAACCACTTCCAACCATTCACTGAATTTGACAAATCAGCTAGTGATAGAAGTCTTAGATCAATAACAGA
>OZ026550.1:1756351-1776351 GCA_964020155.1 Chondrilla cf. caribensis | reverse complement strand
ATGGGAGCACTACTAAGGGTGATGTTGGAAAGAGGTCTGACTGTATACTAGTGTATGGGAGCACTACCAAGGGTGGTGTTGTAAAGAGGTCTGACTGTATACTAGTGTATGGGAGCACTACCAAGGGTGATGTTGTAAAGAGGTCTGACTGTATACTAGTGTATGGGAGCACTACCAAGGGTGAAGTTGTAAAGAGGTCTGACTGTATACTAGTGTATGGGAGCACTACCAAGGGTGAAGTTGTAAAGAGGTCTGACTGTATGGGAGCACTACGGAGTATGTACATGATTATACATACCACTTCACCTGTTTTCTCCTTCCCTGTTTTCATCAGGCTACCAAACCTAAGCAGTTGTGTGGATATCTTGGCAGCCTGGAGACACATAAGCTCAGAAAGACATGGAAGAACAGGTGGTTTCGTTTGGACGAGTACCTCGGGAAATTGTTTTACTACGAGGACAAGACCAGCTTGATACCATTGGGGTGAGTTCTTGTGTGTATGCGTACCCACTATCATTCTTCTCGTGTGTGTGTGTGTGTGTGTGTGTGTGTGTGTGTGTGTGTGTGCGTGTGTGTGTGTGTGTGTGTGTGTGTGGTGTGTAAGGGGTGTGTATGCTTGTGTGAGGATGTGCACATGTGGCCGTGGGGGTCTGGGGGTATTTTTGTGGTTGAGTATGAGAGTTGACTATGCTTACTCATAATACCATTCTTCTTGATCTTCCAAAATGGCTCAATTGTACTTTAGAAGTGGATTTGCTAACTGTTTCCTGTTCCACAGGTTCATAGATCTCTCCAATGTCTCGTTTTCCTTCGACATTGAACACCTCAACAGTAGTCGGTTCTCCATTGCCACACCGGTCACCACACACCACTTGCAAGCACAGAACAAGGACGCTATGCGCTACTGGCTGGACCAGCTGCAGGTCTCTAGTTGTGTGGGGGTTGTGTGTATCATTGTATGGGTGGGTAGATGTACAGCTTGCATGGTGTGTGTGTGTGGGGGATAGGGGAAAGTGTGTATGTGTGTGTATGGGTGGGTAGGTGTACAGCTTGCATGGTGTGTGTGTGGGGGGGGGGATAGGGGAAAGTGTGTATGTGTGTGTATGGGTGGGTAGATGTACAGCTTGCATGGTGTGTGTGTGGGGGGGGGTAGGGGAAAGTGTGTATGTGTGTGTATGGGTGGGTAGATGTACAGCTTGCATGGTGTGTGTGTGGGGGGGATAGGGGAAAGTGTGTATGTGTGTGTATGGGTGGGTAGGTGTACAGCTTGGTGTGTGTGTGTGTGTGTGTGTGTGTGTGTGTGTGTGTGTGTGTGTGTGTGTGTGTGTGTGTGTGTGTGTGTGTGCGTGCATGCATGCATGTATTGTATCAATGTGTGTTTATCCATGATAGTACCTTTGCATATCCATATACGTACGTATGTACTGGTGTGCATGTATGCATGCATATTCTTGTACCTTGTGTATACGTACGTGTGTACTTGAGTATGTTTAGTATGTAGGACATACATGGTTGTGTGTGTGTACATACGTATAAGTATACATATTACGTGTTTTGAGTATTTGCGCATCTTTGCTATTATTATATACCTGCACATCTTTACATATGTACATACGTATTTGTTGTAAATGTTTTTCAGAAAAAGAGGAAAAATATACTTTTAAGAAGTGAGCCCCAAAACTCAGATTCTAGTGACCCTCATCTTGGATCAATGGTGTGTGTGTGTGTGTGTACCTGTGTGTGTGTGTGTGTGTGTGTGTGTGTGTGTGTGTGTGTGTGTGTGTGTGTGTGTGCACGTGTGTGTGTGTGTGTGTACCTGTGTGTGTGTGTGTGTGTGTGTGTGTGTGTGTGTGTGTGTGTGTGTGTGTGTGTGTGTGTGCACGTGTGTGTGTGTGTGTGTGTGTGTGTGTGTGTGTGTGTGTGTGTGTGTGTGTGTGTGTGTGCATGTATGTGTGTGTTTATGTGCATGTATATTAGTGTATATGTACATACATCTACGTACGTATATCACAGGTCAAACACATCTTTCCTAAAGATCATATACGTATGTGAATAGTACATGTAATATCATACATACGTACATACGTACTTTATATTGGAATTACATGCATTTTGACACCATGTCCATTCAACACAACTACTCCCCATTCGAATAGGTCACCGAAGACCCCAGTGGTTTGGTCGGCGAGGAATTGGACACGACTCTCTCTGCCAACGACAGAAATGAGGTCAGCGATGAGGAGGACAGAATCCCGGACTCTGTCGCTCTCGATAAGCCAGTTCCAGTTGAGAACAAGAGGAACCTACTGCACTCCATTAAGAGGAGTCTTCCAGTGTAAGTACCTTATTTAACAGGATATACGTAAGTCGTACCATTGATTCAAAGCATATATATTAACATTATTAGTCATGGAAGTTATAACCCAATAAATATTAGGCAGTTTTTCAAGTTTTGCTTTCTGTTTCCTCCAATCTCCCAAGATTTTTTCACTAACTGAAAATTCACCACCTACTGCCCTATTACCTTTATCTTCAACAAACACTATTATGCTAACTTGTAATTATTATTATTCATAGCCTAATTTATCACATGACTCATATCTAGTATATAAATTGCATCCGGTGTATTAGTCGCACCCATTGTATATAGTGCTAGTTTTAAGCATGAAAATCGCAACTTATAACCTGTAAAATATGGTATGTACATAACATTATCCCTTATTTACAGTGAATACTTGTTAATCCGCCATAATTTGTTATTGAAGAAAATGGCGAATTGGCAAGTTTGGTGGATTAACTGGATATTCATTAGTACTTGTACATTGTATTGATACTGGGAAATTGTGGTGGATTAAAAGGTTTGGCAGATAAAGTCATGGCAGATTAGCAAGAATTTACTGTACACATGCGAACATGATAATTTTAATCGAATAGGGATTTCAGACTGCGGAGTTTCCAACTGTTGTTGGGAGAATCCTTTCGGATTCAGGAGTGTTTAAAAACAGAGATTTCTGAGTGCTGCTGACTGCTTAAGACGACCTACAGGGTTGAAACATCCAGATTTCTCAATGTTTTTCAATCCAAACAGATTTTCCCAACAGCAGTTGGAAACTTCCCGGTGTGAAATCCCTATTTGATACTGTATAATATGATTATTGTATTATTACCAAGTACTGTACATGTAAGACCACCTCTTCACCATCTACCTCTTCACCACCCTCCTCTTCACCACCCACCTCTTCACCACCCTCCTCTTCACCATTCATTCATCTTCATCTCATCTCTCATCACTCTTCATCCATTCATCACCTCTTCACCATCCACCTCTTCACCACCCACCTCTTCACCACCCACCTCTTCACCACCCTCCACCTCTTTACCGCTCACCTCTTCACCATCCACAGCGGAAAACCTATACAAAGATCCCACACTACTGAGGATTCCTTCAAATTCTATATCTCATCAAGTCAAGAAATGCACCCGAACGTCTCCGTCGATGGTCCTCCCAAGCTGGTCAGCGAATCGTCACGTTTATCTCCGGTGGGAAAAAGGAAGGTCCCGTTCCCGAGGAGCTTCAGAAAGCAGGTGACATCTGAATGCCCCAAATGTGCAGAGGTTAGCATCTGTATATGTACGTACGTATGTATCATGCAGTAAATGGATACACGTACATGCAGACATACATTCATGCATACTACATCTACTGTTTGGTGGTACGTATGTATCATGCAGTAAACAGATACATGTACATGCGGACATACGTCCATGCGTACCATGTCTACTGTTTGATGGTATGTACTGTATGTACGTACGTATGTACCATGCCGTAAACAGATACACATGTGGACATACGTCCATGCGTACTACGTCTACTGTTTGGTGGTATGTACTGTGTGTACATACGTATGTGTTAACCTCCACCTGTGTCAGTGGTAGTTAGTATTGTATGTACTAAATATATAGTCTTGCATAGCCAGAGACTTGTATTTTAACATTTTTATTTGCTGATTTCTGTCTTAGGCTCGCTACTATGTATTTTAACCTTTTCTGTACGTACATGTGTACTAACCTTCTACATCAACCTTGATGTGCATGCGTACAGTGAATACTTGTTAATCCGCCGCAGTTCATTTTCAAAGAATATGGTGGATTAACAAGTTTGGCGAAATAACTGGATATTCATTGGTACTTGTACATTATATTGGAGCTGGGAAAATTATGTCGGTTTAAAAGGTTTGGGGGATAAAGTGGTGGTGGAATTACAAGAATTCACTGTATATACTTTCTATTAATAGTCAGTGCCAGTAATGCTTAATGTGGTAGCACTGTTATAGTCTTGCATAGCCAGATTCTTTCCTCCATTTTAACAATAATGTTTGCCGATTCTGGCTAAGATACCCTAGTATTTTGTTCCGTATGTGTGTTTTGGTTTTTATATAATATTGTATATACGTGGACATTGCAACTTAACTTCTTTTATAGTCTTACGTAGCCAGACATTTTCCTCCATTTTGAAATCATTACTTGCTGATTCTGGCTAAGGTAGACCTCCATTTCACACTGTGTTATGTGTATTTATAATCGTGATGTGATACATATACGTACATATGCAGATGAAACTGCAGTTGAAATCGTTACACACGGAACTCAAAGAGAAGGACCAGGAGGTACAAGATCGAGACGAGATATGTGAGTTTCTTCGTGGGGAGATTCGGAAACATGACAACCGACAGAAGGTTCAGGAAGCGATGATCAACAACGACGCTAAATCTCTCCTCAACAATATGGCAAGCAAGGAAGAAGAACTGTCTGATGTAAGTTGCATGGGCATAATATGTATGTACTTATGTGCTGTTTTGGGCATATGTATGTACTTATGTGCTGTTTTGGGCATACATATGTATGTACGTATATGCATGTACTTGTGTATTATAATTTTATGCTCAGTTGAAGAGGAAACTGGATAACTTGCTGTACGAGAAAGAGCTGGCGGAAATGAAAGTAGAGTGAGTCCCTTAATGTGCATGACTTACATGCATAGGTGTTAGCGAGCCAGATCAACACTGAGTGACAGTGTGTGCACAAAGTGGGGATTCTAAGCGGACAAGGGGGTTTTATCGATCGATTGATTGATGGGTCAATTGTGTCTCTCTAACAGATTGCATCATGTTTGGAACAGTGGTAATGCTCATTAAAACGTAATCTCAAGGCTGTCATATTCAACAGTCCACTTGAATACACTCGCTTTGCTATTTGTTTCAGCAATGGTTACTCTGTGGATGTTTATTAATGGTCCCACAAGCACCACCAATCAACTGACTGTGAACTGGTGCACCCATATAAATGCTTTCCATGGGCTCGTGCTGGCATGTGGGATATCTGTTGATGCCTTCTTTTTCGTGTCAAAGAGGATGTGTTCGCATTTTCGACAACAAATCAATCACGGATTGAGATCATCAGCTGACCCCGCCCCAATAGTTACTTTATAAGTGACTTGGACGAATTTGTTATCGCCAAGGCGCTGTGGCTTAGTTGGTTAAAGCGCCTGTCTAGTAAACAGGAGATCACCGGTTCGAATCCGGTCAGCGCCTCTTTTTTTTCTTTTTTTTTTCAACGAAATAATGCGTATTATACGGAAACGTGATATCGGTAGCCATGGCCACGCAGCCTTTAGATCGACTTATGTACGTATTCTGAATTGCCTTTGAACTTGACTCCTGGATCACCTAGCTCAGTAGGTCACAGCCGTTTTACGGCTATTCTACAGCTTCTTGATGACCTACGGGATTTAAGATCTAACCCCTACCCTACCCCCTACCCCTACCTTCACCCTGATGTCACCAAGAAGCTGTAAAAATAGCTGCTAAACAGCTGTGATCTACTGTGCTAGGTGATACGACTCCTGTGGGACCTTGATTTCAGTCCTTATTACAGAGGTGTCCTCCATTCAGAGGTCACTTAATACACTACAGTACTACACTGGGACACAGAATGGTGTCCTTATTATAGAGGTTTCTGCAATTCAGAGGTTTGTAATAGAGAGGTTCCACTGTTAATACAATATATCCTCTCACCTACAGGAAATTGGAAAGAACCGAGTGCAACCTTGAAGAACAACTCGCCATGTACAGGGAGACTGTGAAAGCCAAGGATGACGTCGTTATTCAGTTGACCAATGAAATCTACCTGCTGAAGAACAAGGGACAAATCCCCGATGAGTGTGTAATTGACGCATACAAGCCTTAACACCTGTCACTAGACCCGTGTGGTGATAGTAGAACCTACGTAACGATAAGAATCATCAGGATCACGATTATAACAATAAATACATATTGTCGTGATTTTAAGTTTCCTATAATGATTAAAACAGTACACATTCCGAGAAAGCAAGTTTAAAAGAAGATGAAACAGACTATTGAACTAATACATCTGAGCAATGTATGATGTATTCAGTAAAGGTTCTAACCTAAAACACTGAAATATTCGAATTTTTTAAAAGTAAACAAAGAAGGAATTGTTGTTATGATAATGAATAGCTCAGTATCGTCATCGCGATGATAATTGCCAAAAACAATAATTGTATCATCCTGATAATAGCACAGGTCTACCTGACATCTTCATGTCTACATAAGTCAAACCTGCTTTATTCTGACGCCTGGATAGGTCAAATTGGTACTCCTGTACTGACAATCTCAGTGTTTAGAAGATTGAGCTCTGATGAGCAGATTATCCCACAAATAGAACTAACTTATTTCCTTGTCCATAGAGGTTAGAGTCACCATAACTTCCACTTTCACTGTCCACTTTAATACTATTGTGTGCAACCTTTGTGTATATGCACTGTACACATGTCTCCATGTACTCCAAACATTTGTAATTTGTACACATTTTTGAGTACACATACGCACGCACGCATGCACACACACACAGGTATGCACACATACACACACACACACACACACACACACACACACACACACACACACACACACACACACACACACACACACACACACACCATTATTACACTCCTCTGTAATATATTCCTCTCCAACATCCAGTCCAAGAGAGGCTCTGTTCCCAGTCTCAACTACAGATCTTGAGAAAGAAGTAGACAAACTAAAAGTGCGTTTGCATGCAGTGTTGTTACAATCTGCTGTATCTGTGCTGTTGGTGTATGGAATATCACACATATGTATTGGATGCTACTTTAATATACTATCTACAATAATGCTAATTCTAGAGTTCTATAGTATCAACTACAGTATCAGTACAGTGAATTCTTGTAATTCCACCACCACTTCATCCACTGAACCTTTTAATCCACCACAATTTCCCAGTAACAATATTATATACAAGTACCAATGAATATCCAGTTAATCTGCCAGACTCGTTAATCCGCCATATTCTTTGAAAGCGAATTTCGGAGGATTAACGAGTATTCACTGTATACTATTGTGAATTTTGTATACGGAGTTACATGTTGTATATTTACCATACTATGGTATGTTGAATGTACTCTCCACATACAGTGAATACTTGTTAATCTGCTGCAATTCATTTTCAAGGAATATGGTGGATTAACATGTTTGGCGGATTAACTGGTATTCATTGGTACTTGTACATTATATTGGTACTGGGAAATTGTGGTGGATTAACAGGTTTGGCGGATAAAGTGTTGGTGGATTAACGAGAATTCACTGTACAGTACTTTGTATGAACTGTCATAGTGGCAAGTGTTGTACTGTTTGTGTTTTGTGTTCTTCATGATAGGAGTCTGTTGAAGCATACAGGGAAATCAACATGTTCCTGTCCAAGGAAGTATCTTCTTTGCAAGAACTCAGAAGTGCTGACTCGACAAGAATGTTGGAACTCACAGAGTATGTGAGAGTAGTGTGGATGGGTGTGTGTGGGTGGATGGGTGTGAGTGTGTGGGTGGATGGGTGTGGGGGTGGATGGATGTGAGTGTGTGGGTGGATGGGTGCGAGTGTGTGGGTGGATGGGTGTGTGGGTGGATGGGTGTGGGGGTGGATGGATGTGAGTGTGTGGGTGGATGGGTGCGAGTGTGTGGGTGGATGGGTGTGAGTGTGTGGGTGGATGGGTGTGAGTGTGTGGGTGGATGGGTGTGAGTGTGTGGATGGACGGGTGGATATGTGTGTGGGTGATGGATGTGTGTTCTCCTCCAGCACGACGGTGCACTTGGAAGCAGAGATAACTCGACTGAAGAGCAAGCTAGTTGCCCTGTTGAACGAGCAAGATGCTCCCATGTTGATGTCCGGCTCGGAAACAGTGATGCAGGAACAGGAAGTGTCGATGTTGTTAAGGGAGGCGATGGAATCGGGCACCCTCATGACGCCAGAAGCTGATCCGAAACCAACTCCAGAGAAGAAGGAAGTGTAAGCTTGTGCTCTCACTTGTTGTCCTCACAAGCCATGTCTCCCAATGTGATTGTGTGTGTTGTACTGTACTGTATGTATTGGATGTACTGTGTGTACTGTAAGTACTGTACATACTGTATATACTGTGTGTGTGTACTGTATGTACTGTGTGTACTGTGTGTACTGTATAATATTATACTGTGTGTACTGTATATACTGTGTGTGTGTACTGGATGTACAGTGTATACTGTTTGTACTGTATGTATTATGTGTACTGTATGTACAGTGTATACTGTGCGTAGTATAGTATAGTATGTCAATTGTACTAACTGTGCTTGTTTGTACTGCATGTACATACGTATGTATGAGCTACACTGACTGTGTACATATGTACATATGTACATACCATACATTGTACAGTATGTACTGAACTAAATAATATTATACTACCTGTTGAAGTAGCTATTGACTTACACTTGCATCTAATTCTCTTACATCAACTTCCTGATTCCAATAAATATGCTACAATGATAAGATCTCTTTCATGTTCGTTTGTTATCACTGTCTGATCACCCACGTATCTAGGACGGTGGACGATTTCGGTTTTAAGTCCAAGGCGGAGAGTGACCTGTCCGTAAGCCTCCAGTCCTTCGAGAAGATCGACTTCAAGGAGGTTCAGCACATTCCCCCTTACTCACCACAACAGAGGAAAGACGCTGTGATTCAGGAGTGGATGCGATTTCTTCGTAACCATGGCAACATTGAATCAGATCTTCCAAGAACGGTATGGAATTTTCCTTTGTATCTAGAACCTGTCTATAAAGTCCACCCCAGGACATGTCCTAGCAGTTGTTATACAGTGGAACCTGTCTATAAAGACCACCCAAGGGACACAACCTAGTAGTAGTTGTTGTACAGTGGAACCTGTCTATAGAGACCACCCAAGGGACACAACCTAGTAGTTGTTGTACAGTGGAACCTGTCTATAAAGACCACCCAAGGGACACAAACTAGTAGTTGTTGTACAGTGGAACCTGTCTATAAAGACCACCCAAGGGACACAACCTACGTAGTTGTTGTACAGTGGAACCCGTCTATAAAGACCACCCAAGGGACACAACCTAGCAGTAGTTGTAAAGTGGAACCTTACTATAAAGACCACCCAAGGGACACAACCTAGTAGTTGTTGTACAGTGGAACCTGTCTATAAAGACCACCCAAAGGACACAACCTAGTAGTAGTTGTACAGTGGAACCTGTCTATAAAGACCAATGAGTGAACTGTACTCACTAACCAGAAGTACGTACTGTATGTACTAACCAGGGTAGATACTAAGCTAGTTGTACTCTACATTCAGTGTACTATGTCATTCATTACTCCTTGTATCCTGGTTGAGGGGTAGATCAAAGGAAAAAATGTGCACACATAAGCCATGTAGCACAGGTCAGTGATACAGCACAGGTCGCCAGACAGGATTCATTGTTAGGATTAATTGTGTGCATGAGAACAAGGCAGGAAATTAGTGAACACCTCCATTGCATATATGTAATATGTTGTATTGAGCCATGCACATATTTCCAGTATAATTTGTCTATCTTTCACCACACCAGGATACAAGTTAGTTGTGTCCTGCCTAGGTGTGCTGCAGGATACAGCTATTGCATACATGCCTGCTTTCCAAGACCATTTCTCGCATGTTCAGCATCTGCTTCTTGGTTACAACTCCCACTACAGGAGGAGCTTAAGAACCTCATAAGGAAAGGTATTCCTGTACCCAAGTATCGAGCACAGGTTTGGAGAGCGTGTATCAAGGACCTGTTGAAGAAGAAGCATCATAGCTTTGTTAGTGTGTGTTTGTGTGTGTGTGTGTGTGTGTGTGTGTGTGTGTGTGTGTGTGTGTGTGTGTGTGTGTGTGTGTGTTGTGTGTGTGTGTGTGTGTGTGTGTGTGTGTGTGTGTGTGTGTGTGTGTGTGTGTGTGTGTGTGTGTGTGTGTGTGTGTGTGTGTGTGTGCATAATATGTGCATGTGTGTGTACATGTATGTGTGTAAGCAATTCTGTGTGTGTATTTCTTTATGCCTGTATTAGTATTTCTCATTTTCACAATTTCTCAAATGTTTCCATTAGGTGGCTGATGGTTACAAAGCTTTGTTGGAGACTCATGTAAGTGATCCTATATACTACACATCATATATACAGTATGAACATTTGCATGCATATGTACAATACATATGTAGGTACATACATACATACTTACGTATGTATGTACAATGATATATCCATGTTATTTTACTTTGATCACAGTAGTTATTTTCTATATACTAAACACCCTCTATACACAGTACACCCTTTATACACAGTACACCCTCTATACACAGTACACCCTCTATACACAGTACACCCTGTATACACAGTACACCCTCTATACACAGTACACCCTCTATACACAGTACACCCTTTATACACAGTACACCCTCTATACACAGTACACCCTCTATACGAAGTACACCCTCTATACACAGTACACCCTCTATACGAAGTACACCCTCTATACACAGTACACCCTCTATACACAGTACACCCTCTATACACAGTACACCCTCTATACACAGTACACCCTCTATACACAGTACACCCTCTATACACAGTACACCCTCTATACACTGTACACCCTGTATACACAGTACACCCTTTATACACAGTACATACTCTATACACAGTACACCCTCTATACACAGTACACCCTCTATACACAGTACACCCTCTATACGAAGTACACCCTCTATACACAGTACACCCTCTGTACACAATACACCCTCTATACACAGTACACCCTCTATGCACAGTACACCCTTTGTGCACAGTACACCCTTTATACACAGTACACCCTCTATACACAGTACACCCTCTATATACACAGTACACCCTTTATACACAGTACACCCTCTATACACAGTACACCCTCTATACACAGTACACCCTCTATACACAGTACACCCTCTATACACAGTACATACTCTATACACAGTACACCCTCTATACACAGTACACCCTCTATACACAGTACACCCTCTATACACAGTACACCCTCTATACACAGTACACCCTGTATACACAGTACACCCTTTATACACAGTACATACTCTATACACAGTACACCCTCTATACACAGTACACCCTCTATACACAGTACACCCTCTATACGAAGTACACCCTCTATACACAGTACACCCTCTATACACAGTACACCCTCTATACACTGTACACCCTCTATACACAGTACACCCTTTATACACAGTACATACTCTATACACAGTACACCCTCTATACACAGTACACCCTCTATACACAGTACACCCTCTATACGAAGTACACCCTCTATACACAGTACACCCTCTGTACACAATACACCCTCTATACACAGTACACCCTCTATGCACAGTACACCCTTTGTGCACAGTACACCCTTTATACACAGTACACCCTCTATACACAGTACACCCTCTATATACACAGTACACCCTTTATACACAGTACACCCTCTATACACAGTACACCCTCTATACACAGTACACCCTCTATACACAGTACACCCTCTATACACAGTACATACTCTATACACAGTACACCCTCTATACACAGTACACCCTCTATACACAGTACACCCTCTATACACAGTACACCCTCTGTACACAATACACCCTCTATACGAAGTACACCCTCTATACACAGTACGCCCTCTATACGAAGTACACCCTCTATACACAGTACACCCTCTGTACACAATACACCCTCTATACACAGTACACCCTCTATGCACAGTACACCCTTTGTGCACAGTACACCCTTTATACACAGTACACCCTCTATACACAGTACACCCTCTATATACACAGTACACCCTTTATACACAGTACACCCTCTATACACAGTACACCCTCTATACACAGTACACCCTGTATACGCAGTACACCCTCTGTACACAGTACACCCTCTGTACACAGTACACCCTCTGTACACAGTGTATCCTTGATGTACTGTACATACATGCACACACTCTCTCATGTTTCTGTTTAGGCTGGCAATACATCTCCAGCTCTCGGACAGATTGAGCTGGACCTCTTACGGACACTCCCCAACAATGTCTACTTCGACAACCCGGAAGCCAAAGGGGTGAGTGTGCTCGGAACTTCCAAAAGTGAAGGCATCCATTAAGTATCCTTACACAGTATGTACATGTATGTGCAGATAAAGTAGCCAAAATGTGAATAAAATATGCAAAGACCAGTGCTATTGAATTTCATACTCAGATCTTAAAGTTACGTCGGATCCTGGTGGCCTACAGCTGGTACAACCCGGAGGTTGGTTACTGCCAGGGACTAAATCGGCTGGCGGCCATCGCCCTCCTGTTCCTGGACGAGGAGTGGGCCTTCTGGTGTCTGGTTGCCATCGTGCAGTGTATCCAGCCCCCGGGGTACTACACCAAGAACCTGGTGGGGTCGCAGGCAGACCAAAGAGTGCTGCAGCAGATCATGAGTCAGAAGGCTCCACGGGTTGCTGCTCACCTCAGTGCATGCAAGTAGGTTTGTATGTATGCATGTATGTACATATTCAAATACACATATGTACAGTACTTATGTATACACTTATTATGTGTGTGAGTGGTTGTGAGTGTATACATTTATCTATGTACATATTTGCATGCATATTTGCAATATCTTTGCCATTGTACTTGAGTACAGTGTATATATATGGACAGTATGTGTTGATGAACGCGTGTATTTGCATAGACATACACTTTTTCTTTTTTAGACATAGACACACACACTCACTCAAACACACGGGCAGACGCATGCACACACAAAGACATACACACACGCGTGCGTGCATGCACACACACACACAAACACAAACACACACACGCGCGCACACACACACACACATACACACACACACACACACACACACACACACACACACACACACACACACACACACACACACACACACGTCTCAAAGCTCATGCATCCTCCCTCCCCATTTTTCCCAGCATTGACTACTCCCTCATCACATTCAACTGGTTCCTCACAATATTTGTGGACAACATGCCTCCTGAGACAATGATCAGAATTTGGGACTCGTTCCTGTATGAAGGGTCAAAGGTCCTCTTCCGATATGCCATCGCGATATTCAAGTATCACGAGGATGACCTGCTCCACTACCACGATCCCATCAAATTGTACAGTTTTCTGAGGAAAATGTCCCTCAGGGCAGTCGACGTCGACAGACTTTCTCATGTACGTGAGTGGGCACTCTGTTCCCATTCACTCAATCATTCCGTTCAGTCAATAAGTCCATTCACTCAATCATTTTGTTTACTCGATCATTCCCTTCACTCAATCATTCCCTTCACTCAATCATTCCCTTCACTCAATTATTCCCTTCACTCAATCATTCCCTTCACTCAATCATTCCGTTTACTCAATGAATGCACTAGGAGGGATACTAGTAGTATTTCCTCACTGTTTTTGCTTTTAGATTGCTTTCAATGAATTGAACCCCTTCCCGATGAAGAAGATTATTGAATTGCGACTTCGTTATCAGCCCGAGTTACAGGTACACATGTACACAGCATGTTGTTGTACTCTGTACAGTCTGAGTGTGGGTGAACGTGTGTGTGTGTGTGTGTGTGTGTGTGTGTGTGTGTGTGTGTGTGTGTGTGTGTGTGTGTACATACATGTAACTGCTGTACAATGTATATGTATTGTGTACATATGCTGTGTTTATATACGTATATACAGTATATATACGTCCTGTAGGTATGTTTGACGTGATAACTGTATTCATGTATGTGTACATACGTAGTCTTACGTAATAATATTTCACACGCACGCACGCGCACACGCACACACACACACACACACACACACACACTCACGTACGCACACACGCACACAAACACACACACACACACACACGCACGCACACACACACACACAAACACACACACACACACACACACACACACACACACACACACACACACACACACACACACACACACACACACAGGTCGAAGTAGAGAACTTGGAGAGAATAAGAGTAGCTCATGTAGCCAAAGTTCAAGAGAAGATCTCCCAAATCACTACCAGCCGTCTTGAATCTGAAGACATAGAATCACCAGTTGAGGCTCCCAGTGATGTGGAGGAAGAAGAGAACACTGATTGAAGATCTGGATTAATTTATTAATAATCCCTACCTTTTGTAATAGCTGGGTATTATAATTATAATGTTATTATTTGTCACAACATTATGCAACTATTAACTTTTTTGATGTTTTCTATTGCATGACTTATAATTACAATAATAATTATTACATTATATATTGTGTGATATTCTTTGAATTCAATAATAATAATATATGATGAGATGATCAGTCTGATAACTGGGGCATGCACTTGGTGATAGCAATAATATTATTATTGCAAATCGTACGTAATCGCTCACCTTTGTAGCAATGTGCTAGATGGTATGCTAATATATGTATCTGTAGGAGCTCAAGTGATAGAAGCAAAATTATTACCTTTAATTAGCTAGATCTATAGATGCTGATTGCCTGTAGTTTTTGAATCAATGATCAGTGCATTGTAATCGATTGAATGATCAATCAATCACCGGAAGTAATTAAATGAGCTCAACCGAGCTATATCATAGGTCATGCAAGCTGTAGACGTATAGCAACCACTATTGCTCAAGTTCATATGATATGTAGAGTATACCAAGTACTGATTAGGAGTGGCCTTTGGGAGTATTTTTATTTACTGTAGTCATACCACTGGCAAAGATAGCAGCTAGCTAGCTAGCTCCTGGAACGTTTGGTATATAGAGATCTAGATTTCCTTGCATTGAACTAATATAATAATATAATCTATAAGATGTCACTTAGCCAAAACAACCCTCTTTCTGATATTATAACATGGAGAAGACAGAAAAAACATGTAACGAAGGCATAGCTTGGTGTGAGAACAAGATACTCAATGTTCAGCACATAATTATCTGCATTTACATGTCTGTAATATAGTTTATATTATTACATAGTGGATCCAGAGGATGATGTGCATACGATCTAGTTTGATCAGCAACAAACATTTCTTTATTATCAATTGAATCAAAAATAATGTGTATCACTTTAGACCTACATTAATGCATGATATATCAGTTTATATGAGTGAGACGAATGTGACTATAAAATTATAATTGCATGGGTAAAAATAATAATGTTTATACTGTAAGAGTACCGTGTATATCTGAAATGACATACACAGTACTACTAATAACATAGCTAGATAATGTCTACATTAACTCAATATGATTTTTGCTCAGGTTAAAACTACACCTTGAGTTTGTTGCTGGTTAGCTAATCTCACTGCTGATCCTCAAGTCGAAAGGAATGCCTCCACATTTTTGGCGTTGATTCTCTCGGCTTGAGCGGGAACATTCTGCCGTCCTCCCTTAGTGGCATAGTCAGTCGTGATGACGTTGACGGTCTTTCCCAGGTTCACGCGGTCAGCGTAGCAAGCATCCACTGCCTCAGTCAAGAACTCAGAACACCTCCAAGACATGTCCCAAATGCACAGTCCCCATCCTGCATACACTGCCACATCTGACAGTTCGGTTCTACTTTCCTTACAACCTTCTTCTGCCCTGTCAACGACAGGAGAACAGCTATCAGCATGGAACGAATCACTCAATTTCAGTGTTGGGCGGTAGAGATAATATTTATTATTATTCCCAGTAACACTGGTGACGTGGGCCCAGTTTGGATAGCCTATATGTTGGGCTATTCCATTGTCCAGGAGAACAAACAGCCGCTTACCAGTGTCAATAGCGTCTCCCAAGGTAGGCCATGTTCGCTGATGGGTGTTGAAGTAGTCGCTTACTTTAGCTGGAGATCCATTAATAAAGTAGGTCTGGATCAAATGGTTGATATCTACCGCTATTGTCGCCTTCTTTCCTTCCTCCACATCCCAGTTGAAATGGATCATCACGACTTCGTTCGGGTTCGCGGTCATCCAATTTTTTAACTGAGCCATAGCAGGTCCAAGATCTCCCGTCCAGACATTCCCGTGACACGATGAAAGCTTGTTCCAATTGATGCAAGTGTCCACATCGAAGAAACGAATACCTCTATCCAATAAGCCGCCAAAATCATAGTCCTGATTAGAGTAAGAGCATGTGGTTGCTCTCACTCCGGAGTGCTTGTACCACAGGCTGTCTGAAATACGAGTACCACCATTGTGGGCACCAGCAAACGTGTACTGGTTGATCTTCAGGCCGCAGTAGTTTTCATTGCCATTGCACTTCTTCCCTTCAACTGTAGTGAGTCCAAGAAGAAGCACCCACAGAACAAAGTGGCTGTAGATCATACCAGGCTGTTCAGTTGAAAATTCAGACAGAAAGCAAAGTTGAAATTCAGAAACTGTTTGGACTGTTAACGTTCTGCTCTTTTATACTCCTCATGAAGCCTCCCATCCTACAATCTATGCTCTTTGGTTCATGGTACGATTTGGAGCACTTCCATGGATCATTAGTCAGGGAAATATATATATAAAGATTTGACACCAACTTCAGATGGACACCCACCATTGTACACACTTGAAGTTCCTTTCAGAGAAAGGGAAAGGAGAAGGTTCTCTTCCCTTCAGAGAACTTTCATTACCCACCTATTCCGGATATTATATGTATATTTATCTCCAAACTATGAAAATGCCTGTTATTTCATTACATTACATGTGTTTTTCTCCTCTCTTTTAAACAGTTAAAATTTAATTATATTGATATTCCAGACACAATTTCTGAGAGTTACCATACATACTTACGAATTTATATTATGTGTACCAAGTAAACAGATTATCGTAATTGGTGGCTGACTCTATCAACAAGGCAAGGCTATTAGCTTCCCAACAAAAGGAATCTGGTGCATGGCTGAGTGCTCCACCTGTCTCAGCCCTAGGACTAAGGATGGACAACAATACCATTCGCATAGCAGTCGGTCTCCGTTTAGGCACTGCTCTCTGCTTGCCACATGATTGCTCCCAATGTGGTGCTAGGGTGGATGAGACAGGAGTGCATGCCCTGAGCTGCCGGAGAAGTCAGGGGAGACTTCCACGTCATTCCAGCCTCAATGACATTGTTAAGCGAGCCTTGGTTGCGGTGAAAGTACCCTGCACTCTTGAGCCCCGTGGTCTTTGCAGAGGGGATGGCAAGCGTCCGGATGGGATTTCCATCATTCCCTGGTCCCATGGTCGTTGCCTGGTGTGGGATGTTACATGTCATGACACTTTTGCCAAATCCAACCTTCTTTTAGCTACGGATGGTGCTGGCCTTGTTGCTGACCAAGCTGCCTCTAACAAACGCCGCCTTTACTCAGAGTTGTGTCAATCACATTTTTTTGTTCCAATTGCAGTGGAATCCACAGGATCCTTCGGCCAAGATGCAATGAGATTTTTTCATGAACTTGCAAGACGCACTAGATCTGAAACCAAAGATCCATTGTCCTATCTAAAACTTTGTCAGAAAATCAGTGTTTGCATTCAAAGATTTAACTCAATCTCCATTTTAGGTTGTTGTTCTGTGTGATAAAGTTGTAATTGTAATTTGTTTGTTTGTTTGTTTTTGTTGTATTATTTGATTTTTGTATGCAATTATATATTAAAATATATATATATATGTATGTATGTATGTATGTATGTATGTATGTATGTGATAGGAGTGGGTCGAGTAGTTGAATTGGCTCATTTCTGTCTTTTGGTAGCTCTACCATCCCCTCTGGGTCCTCTTCTTTTCTGCCTATCAGTCCATAGCCTTATCTCCAATCTCACATCTGAGTTCAAAGTCTTTAATCTTGATGAAGGGATTCTGGGTGGTCACTATGATGTTAGAGATGATTTGTTATTCTTGGGGAATGCCGCATCAAAAGTAGAACTAGTTCTTAATCAACAACAGTGTGAATTCATCGCCAATGAGGAATGCCCTGGGTTCTCTGCATTCACATTTTCCAGACATTTGAAACTGCAGATGGCTGAATACTAGTACTGTTTCACTGAAAGTCAACAAACTGCAGTAGATTAACTTATGTAGGAAACCTGGTACCCTACGCATTCGTGGAATTATGTCTTTGTGCACACACATTCATATTCGCATGTACACACAACAGGCAGGACTGACATGCCACACCTGCAAATAACACCTATCTCCTAGGTGATAGCTGACTACCAGTGGTCAGATCAACTCCTACACACTGTAAATTAGGAGGAAACACAAAACCATGAGTCCATGAACTGATCAATGAGGATAACTTCATAACACTTAGTATAAGTTACTTCAACCCGGATACCTACGTTTTGCCAATTAGCTTCCTAGGTTGACACACATACAAGTGTATGCACGCACGCACGCACGTGCACACACACACACACACACACACACACACACACACACACACACACACACACACACACACACACACACACAGGTACACACATACACACACACACACACACACACACACACACACACACACACACACACACACACACACACACACACACACACACACACACACACACACAGGTACACACATACACACACACACACACACACACACACACACACACACACACACACACACACACACACACACACACACAGGTACACACATACACACACACACACACACACACACACACACACACACACACACACAGGTACACACATACACACACACACACACACACACACACACACACACACACACACACACACACACACACAGGTACACACATACACACACACGCACGCACGCACGTGCACACACACACACACACACACACACACACACACACACACACACACACACACACACACAGGTACACACATACACACACACACACACACACACACACACACACACACACACACACACACACACACACAGGTACACACATACACACACACACACACACACACACACACACACACACACAGGTACACACATACACACACACACACACACACACACACACACACACACACACACACACACACACACACACACACACACACACAGGTACACACATACACACACACGCACGCACGCACGTGCACACACACACACACACACACACACACACACACACACACACACACACACACACACACACACACACACACAGGTACACACATACACACACACACACACACACACACACACACACACACACACACACACACACACACACACACAGGTACACACATACACACACACACACACACACACACACACACACACACACACACACACACACACACACAGGTACACACATACACACACACACACACACACACACACACACACACACACACACACACACACACACACAGGTACACACATACACACACACACACACACACACACACAGGTACACACATACACACACACACACACACACACACACACACACACACACACACACACACACACACAGGTACACACATACACACACACACACACACACACACACACACACACACACACACACACACACACACACACACACACACACA
>OZ026550.1:1733851-1751351 GCA_964020155.1 Chondrilla cf. caribensis | reverse complement strand
AGTTAGTTCACTTCTCCAGCTAGGTGTGTCAAAGATATGAAGTTGACACGCCCCCTCCCCCATGAGCTATGCATAAAGGTGCTTAGCGTTTTCTCTCCTACACTCTCCCATACATTGAAAATATATTGAACACCTTTCAATGTAGCTGGGGTTACAGGTCACTTATTGAGATGGGAATTGTTTCTGACGTTAGTTCACATCACTAACTAGATGTGTCTAAGATATGAAGCTGACACACCCCCTCCCCCATGAGCTATGCAAAAAGGTGCTTAGCATTTTCTCTCCTACGTATATGTACTCTCCCATACATTGAATATATATTAAGCACCTTTCAATGTAGCTGGGGTTACAGACCACCTATTGAGATGGGAATTGTTTCAGACGTTAGTTCACATCACTAATTAGATGTGTCTAAAATATCAAGTTGACACGCCCCCTCCTTTATGAGCTATGCAAAAAGGTGCTTAGCGTTTTCTCTCCTATATTCTCCCATACGTACATTGAAAATATATTAAGTACCTTTCAATGTAGCTGGGGTTACAGGCCACTTATTGAGATGGGAATTGTTTCAGAAGTTAGTTCACTTCTCCAGCTAGGTGTGTCAAAGATATGAAGTTGACACGCCCCCTCCCCCATAAGCTATGCATAAAGGTGCTTAGCATTTTCTCTCCTACACTCTCCCATACATTGAAAATATATTGAACACCTTTCAATGTAGCTGGGGTTACAGGTCACTTATTGAGGTGGGAATTGTTTCTGACATTAGTTCACGTCACTAACTAGATGTGTCTAAAATATGAAGTTGACACGCCCCCTCCCCCATGAGCTATGCACAAAGGTGCTTAGCGTTTTCTCTCCTATATTCTCCCATACATTAAAAATATATTAAGCACCTTTCAATGTAGCTGCGGTTGTGGGCCACTTGTTGAGATGGGAATTTTTTCAGACATTAGTTCACGTCACTAACTAGATGTGTCTAAAATATCAAGTTGACACGCCCCCTTCCCCATGAGCTATGCAAAAGGTGCTTAGCGTTTTCTCTCCTATACTCTCCCATACATTGAAAATAATATTAAGCACCTTTCAATGTAGCTGGGGTTACGGGCCACTTATTGAGATGGGACTTCTTTCAGACATTAGTTCACGTCACTAACTAGATGTGTCTAAGATATGAAGTTGACATGCCCCCTCCCCCATGAGCTATGCAAAAGGTGCTTAGCGTTTTCTCTCCTATATTCTCCCATACATTGAAAATATATTAAGCACCTTTAAATGTAGCTGGGGTTACGGGCCACTTATTGAGATGGGACTTCTTTCAGACATTAGTTCACGTCACTAACTAGATGTGTCTAAAATATGAAGCTGACAGCCCCCTCCCCCATGAGCTATGCAAAAAGGTGCTTAGCGTTTTCTCTCCTATATTCTCCCATACATTGAAAATACATTAAGCACCTTTCACTGTAGCTGGGGTTACAGACCACCTATTGAGATGGGAATTGTTTCAGACGTTAGTTCACATCACTAATTAGATGTGTCTAAAATATCAAGTTGACACGCCCCCTCCTTTATGAGCTATGCAAAAAGGTGCTTAGCGTTTTCTCTCCTATATTCTCCCATACGTACATTGAAAATATATTAAGTACCTTTCAATGTAGCTGGGGTTACAGGCCACTTATTGAGATGGGAATTGTTTCAGAAGTTAGTTCACTTCTCCAGCTAGGTGTGTCAAAGATATGAAGTTGACACGCCCCCTCCCCCATGAGCTATGCACAAAGGTGCTTAGCGTTTTCTCTCCTATATGTACTCTCCCATACATTGAATATATATTAAGCACCTTTCAATGTAGCTGGGGTTACGGGCCACTTATTGAGATGGGAATTGTTTAAGACATTAGTTCACGTCACTAACTAGATCTGTCTAAAATATCGTGTTGACACGCCCCCTCCTCCATAAGCTATGCAAAAAGGTGCTTAGCGTTTTCTCTATTATACTCTCCCATACATTGAAAATATATTAAGCACCTTTCAATGTAGCTGGGGATACAGGCCACTTATTGAGATGGGAATTGTTTCAGAAGTTAGTTCACGTCACTAACTAGATGTGTCTAAAATGTCAATTTGACACGCCCCCTCCCCCATGACTTATACAAAAGGGTGCTTAGCATTTTCTCTCTTATATTCTCCCATACATACATTGAAAATATATTAAGCACCTTTCAATGTAGCTGGGATTACAGACCACTTATTGAGATGGGAATTGTTTCGGACATTAGTCGTCACTAACTAGATGTGTCTAAAATATGAAGTTGACACGCCCCCTCCCCCATGAGTTATACAAAAAGGTGCTTAGCGTTTTCTCTCTTATATTCTCCCTTACATTGAAAATGAATTGAGCACCTTCGAATGTAGCTGGGGTTTCGGGCCACTTATTGAGATGGGAATTGTTTCAGAAGTTTGTTCACGTCACTATCTAGATCTGTCTAAAATGTCAAGTTGACACGCCCCCTCCCCCATGAATTATACAAAATTAAGGGTGCTTAGCGTTTTCTCTCCTATATTCTCCCATACATTGAAAATATATTAAGCACCTTTCAATGTAGCTGGGGTTACAGGCCACTTATTGAGATGGGACTCGTTTCTGACGTTAGTTCACATCACTAACTAGATGTGTCTAAGATATCAAGTTGACACGCCCCCTCCTCCATGAGCTATGCAAAAAGGTGCTTAGCATTTTTTCTCCTATACTCTCCCATACATTGATTATACATTTGCATGTACATGCACAATATAAGTGTAATATACCTTGTGGTGGTAACTCAGGTGATTTGACACCACATTTCTGGTCACCAAGGGCTGCCCAGTGTCTGTGTCAAACTAACCAACACAATTTTGGATGCATACAAACCGTCCTGAGTGTGCTATGGGCCTCGTGGTGACAAGCAAAAAAATGTCAATTATTGAGTTGTCACCACGGCCCCTCCTGTGTGCACGTGATGCATCATAGCTCAAATCCGAATGCACAGACACACTCCTGGACCTAGTACCTACCTTTTGATAGCAAAAAAGATGCATTTTGATGTCGACCAAAATTTCCCCCCAGTGCCACATATAATAATATGCATATATTTTGTATGTACATTCGTATATAAGTGTAATACGCCTTGTGGTGATCACCTAAGCAATTTGAGATTTCTTTGCTTGTCACCAAGGGCTACCTAGTGTCCATACAAAACTCTCCAACTCAATTTCGTAAGCATTCTGATTGTCCTGAGTGCGCTATAAGTCTCGTGGTGACAAGCAAAAATATGTCAATTTTTTGAGTTGTCACCACGGCCTCTCCTGTGTGCACGTGATGCATCATAGCTCAAATCCGAATGCACAGACACACTCCTGGACCTAGTACCTACCTTTTGATAGCCAAAAAGATACATTTTGATGTCTACCAAATTTTCCCCCCAGTGCCACATATAATAATATGCATATACTTTGTATGTACATTCGTATATAAGTGTAATACGCCTTGTGGTGATCACCTAAGCAATTTGAGATTTCTTTGCTGGTCACCAAGGCCTACCTAGTGTCCATACCAAACTCACCAAATCAATTTCGTAAGCATTCTGATTGTCCTGAGTGCGCTATAAGCCTCGTGGTGACAAGCAAAAAAATGTCAATTTTTTGAGTTGTCACCACGGCCTCTCCTGTGTGCACGTGACGCATCATAGCTCTAATCCGAATGCACAGACACACTCCTGGACCTAGTACCTACCTTTTGATAGCAAAAAAGATACATTTTGATGTCGACCAAATTTTCCCCCCAGTGCCACATATAATAATATGCATATACTTTGTATGTACATTCGTATATAAGTGTAATACGCCTTGTGGTGATCACCTAAGCAATTTGAGATTTCTTGGCTGGTCACCAAGGGCTACCTAGTGTCCATACCAAACTCACCAAATCAATTTCGTAAGCATTCTCATTGTCCTGAGTGCGCTATAAGCCTCGTGGTGACAAGCAAAAAAATGTCAATTTTTTGAGTTGTCACCACGGCCTCTCCTGTGTGCACGTGACGCATCATAGCTCTAATCCGAATGCACAGACACACTCCTGGACCTAGTACCTACCTTTTGATAGCAAAAAAGATACATTTTGATGTCGACCAAATTTTCCCCCCAGTGCCACATATAATAATATGCATATACTTTGTATGTACATTCGTATATAAGTGTAATACGCCTTGTGGTGATCACCTAAGCAATTTGAGATTTCTTTGCTTGTCACCAAGGCCTAGCTAGTGTCCATACCAAACTCACCAAATCAATTTCGTAAGCATTCTGATTGTCCTGAGTGCGCTATAAGCCTCGTGGTGACAAGCAAAAAAATGTCAATTTTTTTGAGTTGTCACCACGGCCTTTCCTGTGTGCACGTGATGCATCATAGCTCAAACCCGAATGCACAGACACACTCCTGGACCTAGTACCTACCTTTTGATAGCAAAAAAGATACATTTTGATGTCGACCAAAATTTCCCCCCAGTGCCACATATAATAATATGCATATACTTTGTATGTACATTCGTATATAAGTGTAATACGCCTTGTGGTGATCACCTAAGCAATTTGTGATTTCTTGGCTGGTCACCAAGGCCTACCTAGTGTCCATACCAAACTCTCCAACTCAATTTCGTAAGCATTCTGATTGTCCTGAGTGCGCTATAAGCCTCGTGGTGACAAGCAAAAAAATGTCAATTTTTTGAGTTGTCACCGCGGCCTCTCCTGTGTGCACGTGATGCATCATAGCTCAAATCCGAATGCACAGACACACTCCTGGACCTAGTACCTACCTTTTGATAGCAAAAAAGATACATTTTGATGTCGACCAAATTTTCCCCCCAGTGCCACATATAATAATATGCATATACTTTGTATGTACATTCGTATATAAGTGTAATACGCCTTGTGGTGATCACCTAAGCAATTTGAGATTTCTTGGCTGGTCACCAAGGGCTACCTAGTATCCATGCCAAACTCACCAACTCAATTTCGTAAGCATTCTGATTGTCCTGAGTGCGCTATAAGCCTCGTGGTGACAAGCAAAAAATGTCAATTTTTTGAGTTGTCACCACGGCCTCTCCTGTGTGCACGTGATGCATCATAGCTCAAATCCGAACGCACAGACACACTCCTGGTCCTAGTACCTACCTTCTGATAGCAAAAAAGATACATTTTGATGTCGACCAAATTTTCCCCCCAGTGCCACATATAATAATATGCATATACTTTGTATGTACATTCGTATATAAGTGTAATACGCCTTGTGGTGATCACCTAAGCAATTTGAGATTTCTTTGCTGGTCACCAAGGGCTACCTAGTATCCATGCCAAACTCACCAACTCAATTTCGTAAGCATTCTGATTGTCCTGAGTGCGCTATAAGCCTCGTGGTGACAAGCAAAAAATGTCAATTTTTTGAGTTGTCACCACGGCCTCTCCTGTGTGCACGTGATGCATCATAGCTCAAATCTGAACGCACAGACACACTCCTGGACCTAGTACCTACCTTCTGATAGCAAAAAAGATACATTTTGATGTCGACCAAATTTTCCCCCCAGTGCCACATATAATAATATGCATATACTTTGTATGTACATTCGTATATAAGTGTAATACGCCTTGTGGTGATCACCTAAGCAATTTGAGATTTCTTGGCTGGTCACCAAGGGCTACCTAGTGTCCATACCAAACTCTCCAACTCAATTTCGTAAGCATTCTGATTGTCCTGAGTGCGCTATAAGCCTCGTGGTGACAAGCAGAAAAATGTCAATTATTTTGAGTTGTCACCACGGCCTCTCCTGTGTGCACGTGATGCATCATAGCTCAAATCCGAATGCACAGACACACTCCTGGACCTAGTACCTACCTTTTGATAGCAAAAAAGATGCATTTTGATGTCGACCAAAATTTCCCCCCAGTGCCACATATAATAATATGCATATATTTTGTATGTACATTCGTATATAAGTGTAATACGCCTTGTGGTGATCACCTAAGCAATTTGAGATTTCTTTGCTTGTCACCAAGGGCTACCTAGTGTCCATACAAAACTCTCCAACTCAATTTCGTAAGCATTCTGATTGTCCTGAGTGCGCTATAAGTCTCGTGGTGACAAGCAAAAATATGTCAATTTTTTGAGTTGTCACCACGGCCTCTCCTGTGTGCACGTGATGCATCATAGCTCAAATCCGAACGCACAGACACACTCCTGGACCTAGTACCTACCTTTTGATAGCAAAAAAGATGCATTTTGATGTTGACCAAAATTTCCCCCCAGTGCCACATATAATAATATGCATATACTTTGTATGTACATTCGTATATAAGTGTAATACGCCTTGTGATGATCACCTAAGCAATTTGAGATTTCTTTGCTTGTCACCAAGGCCTAGCTAGTGTCCATACCAAACTCACCAAATCAATTTCGTAAGCATTCTGATTGTCCTGAGTGCGCTATAAGCCTCGTGGTGACAAGCAAAAAAATGTCAATTTTTTGAGTTGTCACCACGGCCTCTCCTGTGTGCACGTGATGCATTATAGCTCAAATCCGAACGCACAGACACACTCCTGGACCTAGTACCTACCTTTTGATAGCAAAAAAGATGCATTTTGATGTCGACCAAAATTTCCCCCCAGTGCCACATAATATTATAATAATATGCATATACTTTGTATGTACATTCGTATATAAGTGTATTACGCCTTGTGGTGATCACCTAAGCAATTTGAGATTTCTTGGCTGGTCACCAAGGGCTACCTAGTGTCCATACCAAACTCACCAACTCAATTTCGGAAACATTCTGATTATCCTGAGTGCGCTATAAGCCTCGTGGTGACAACCAAAAAAAGTCAATTTTTTGAGTTGTCACCACGGCCTCTCCTGTGTGCACGTGATGCATCATAGCTCAAATCTAAACGTACAGACACACTCCTGGACCTAGTACCTACCTTCTGATAGCAAAAAAGATGCATTTTGATGTCGACCAAAATTTCCCCCCAGTGCCACATATAATAATATGCATATACTTTGTATGTACATTCGTATATAAGTGTAATACGCCTTGTGGTGATCACCTAAGCAATTTGAGATTTCTTGGCTGGTCACCAAGGGCTACCTAGTATCCATGCCAAACTCACCAACTCAATTTCGGAAACATTCTGATTATCCTGAGTGCGCTATAAGCCTCGTGGTGACAAGCAAAAAAAGTCAATTTTTTGAGTTGTCACCACGGCCTCATCTGTGTGCACATAATGCATCATAGATCTAATGTAAATGTACGGACACACTCCTGGAACCAATACGTTCCTTTTGATAACAAAAGTGATAGGTTTTGTTGCTGATGAAAATTCTGCCAGGAGTCCATATGGCACATAGCATTATACATTTTCATGTACATTTCAATATAAGTGTAATATGCCTTGTAGTGATCACTCAGGTAAGCTCACATTCCTTTGTTTGTCACACACACATTTCTGGTCACCAAGGGCTGCCCAGTGTCTGTGTCAAACTAACCAACACAATTTTGGATGCATACAAACCGTCCTGAGTGTGCTATGGGCCTTGTGGTGACAAGCAAAAAATGTCAATTTGCAAATTGAAGTGGACCATGTATGAATCTGCAGCTGCAGTGTGACATTCTAATGAATTTATATCAGCAATGCTTTATCAAGCCTTATTGTATCATGTCAATTTACTGCTATATTAATGTGTTCTATTATTGTCACAGTCTGCATATTACACAACTTGTGTATATATGTACTGTAAGAGTATTCCCTGTATGATAAAATTTGATATTGATGACAAACAGTAAATGTCCAATAATTACATAAATAACTTGGTAACGTTTACTATAATGTAATATGAAATGTCAATACTAGATACATCAGTTTCCGGTACAATTAATGCAAAAATTATACAAATACAACTAATATGAAATGTCAATACTAGATACATCGGTTTCCGGTACAATTACAGTAACTCATTTCACCAATTGAAAACAATTCTTTTCTGTGTGTTAACTGGCACACCCTTGATCTTGGACTGATAGGAAGACATCTGCAGACCTGTTGAGTTTATGTCATGTAGCTTGCCCTCAACTGTATGTATGTACCAAACACATGTACATGTTTAGTACATTTGTAGCATGTAGCATATGTACTTTAAGTATACATGTACACGTATGCTGTATGGAAGTACATACACATAACCAGGACTACATGCAGGTACGGAAAAATGTATGAAATATATTAAACACCTCCAAATGTGGCTGGGGTTATGAGTTAGCTACAGAAATAGGAATAGTTACACAAGTTAGTTCATATCCCCAACTAGGTCGGTCTAAAATATCATGTATGTTGTATGGATGTGATGAAAAACCTCGATGTTTTGTGACTGTCTTCCAGTGTATTGCACAAGTGTGCACATGACCCACTCACAGTAATAATAATGAATGATTATGTGTATATGATGTGATATAGAACTGTGGTGCCTATGCTTTATGTGCACGTAATAGTTCACACAACAGGTCATCAATTTCAGGACAAGAATTAATTTAACGATATTGTCATGGACAGAAGCAATAAAAATTCAGTCATTTTCAAAGAACAAATAGCGTTTTGTGTTGATGTCATTTTCTCCCGCCTCCCATTCCAGGGGGCATCCCCTGAGTTCCGATTGGACTTGCCGCATCAAATTTTGTAGAGCACCCATTCCACCTGCACAAAAAGTACCAAATATAGTGAACAAACAGTCAAAAAATTCAACCAATTGGGGAACGTACCCATTTGTTGAAGTACCCTTGGGTCGATCATCTTTGCCATTTGCTGGTTGAGTTTGGCCACCTGTGCTGGATTGACATTTCTGCCCATGTCACCACCTGCAGGATACACACAATGCACATAATATACACATACTGTATACACACACACACACACACACCTTTGAACAGTCCTTTCATTCCTCCCATCTTCTTCACTAACTCGGCAAACTTCCCATACTGTTTGATCAGCTCCTCCACTTCTCTTATGCTGGTACCAAAACCTCTGGCTACACGGGCCACTCTACTTGCTTGATCGTCAAACACACGTTTACCATTTGGATGGTCCAACTCTACAATCGTGAATGTATGATACCAGAAGTGTAGAGTGGCAATGCAACACACACAAATAAGCATACACACACACACACACTCTCTCTCTCTCACACACACACACACACGAATAAACATACACACTCTCTCTCTTTAATCACACACACACACACGCACACACACACACACACACACACACACACACACACACACACACACATACACACACCACCACCACCACACCTTGTCCAACAGACACACAGACGGATGATATACATAACTCTTGTCCATTCCATTTCTCCTCTCGTGGTCCGAACCATTGATGAAACGGTAGTTGATATTCTTTCTTCACGGGCTGGTCTAAGAGCATTTGGAGGAGTTCCCTTCTCTTTTTGTCTGTTCTCTGACTCGAACGAGAAGAAGCACACGCTACATGAAAGGTTGTTCGACCATTGGCGTTAGTTACGAAAGGGTCACTGCCAAATCGAAGGCATTCGTTCAGGAAAAGTTTGTGCTCGAACCTGACAGCGTATATCGGAGGCGTGTCGTTGGAAGGACTGGGCCCCATGTGTTTATTAGGATTAAAGTTCTTCTGTAAGTGGGCTGACATATCGGATTCCGAAGACTGCATTTTCCGAAGGATTTCTTCTTCTCCAGGTAATTTCGATTTGTTCTCACACGTAACTGAAACAGTGAATTTATATTGTATTTTATATTGCGCAAAAAGATGGCCGATTTCAAAAGGCCGAGAATAAGAAATTCGGCTAGAATTCAAGCGAAACGGCTTCGCCGAACTTTATATCTCCAGCGAAGGTTTTTCCAAACCTAAAGTAGACGTCCAAGTACTTTGAGTGCTGGGGAAGGCTTCTGCGACTCCACTTTTATCATTTTTTATCAAATTGTACACCTAGGGCAACTATAAATAGCGCAGATACTAATAATAAAATAGATAGGTCACGGTAGCCGGTTGGGTAGCCGGTTGGTCAGGTGACACGTCTCTAGGCTCCAGGTCGCGGGTTCGAATCCTCCAAAGGACGGATTTTTTCCATGAAAAAAAAAAGAGCTCGCTTCCTGGTGGTCAGTTGCAATACTCTCTACAAAGAACCGTAGGGGGGAGCTTTGGGACTCGCGGCTGACCTCCCAGCTAGAATAGTGTCTTCTGCATTCGCGGAATGACCAAGTACACAGTATATGTGGAAAGTCCCTATAAAGCCAACCATGGGTTTGTTCGACCCCGATTGGGTGACCTTTTTTTTATTTTTTTTTTCAACTCAAGTAAACCACTCATAACCAATGTACAGTATGTTGTATGGATGTGATGAAAAACCTCGATGTTTTGTGACTGTCTTCCAGTGTATTGCACAAGTGTGCACATGACCCACTCACAGTAATAATAATGAATGATTATGTGTATATGATGTGATATAGAACTGTGGTGCCTATGTTTATGTGCACGTAATAGTTCACACAACAGGTCATCAATTTTAGGACAAGAATTAATTTAACGATATTGTCATGGACAGAAGCAATAAAAATTCAGTCATTTTCAAAGAACAAATAGCGTTTTGTGTTGATGTCATTTTCTCCCGCCTCCCATTCCAGGGGGCATCCCCTGAGTTCCTGATTGGACTTGCCGCATCAAATTTTGTAGAGCACCCATTCCACCTGCACAAAAAGTACCAAATATAGTGAACAAACAGTCAAAAAATTCAACCAATTGGGGAACGTACCCATTTGTTGAAGTACCCTTGGGTCGATCATCTTTGCCATTTGCTGGTTGAGTTTGGCCATCTGTGCTGCATTGACATTTCTGCCCATGTCACCACCTGCAGGATACACACAATACACATAATATACACATACTGTACCCACACACACACACACACACACACACACACACACATTCGCGCACACACACACACACACATACACACACACACACACACACACACACACACACACACATTCGCACACACACACACACACACACACACACACACACACACACACACACACACACACAATCACACACATACATGCATGCACGCACACACACAATCACACACACACACACACACACACACACCTTTGAACAGTCCTTTCATTCCTCCCATCTTCTTCACTAACTCGGCAAACTTCCCATACTGTTTGATCAGCTCCTCCACTTCTCTTATGCTGGTACCAGAACCTCTGGCTACACGGGCCACTCTACTTGCTTGATCGTCAAACACACGTTTACCATTTGGATGGTCCAACTCTACAATCGTGAATGTATGATACCAGAAGTGTAGAGTGGCAATGCAACACACACAAATAAGCATACACACACACACACACACACACACACTCTCTCACACACACACACACACGAATAAACATACACACTCTCTCTCTTTAATCACACATACACACACGCACACACGCACGCACACACACACACACACACACATACACAAACCACCACCACCACACCTTGTCCAACAGACACACAGACGGATGATATACATAACTCTTGTCCATTCCATTTCTCCTCTCGTGGTCCGAACCATTGATGAAACGGTAGTTGATATTCTTTCTTCACGGGCTGGTCTAAGAGCATTTGGAGGAGTTCCCTTCTCTTTTTGTCTGTTCTCTGACTCGAACGAGAAGAAGCACACGCTACATGAAAGGTTGTTCGACCATTGGCGTTAGTTACGAAAGGGTCACTGCCAAATCGAAGGCATTCGTTCAGGAAAAGTTTGTGCTCGAACCTGACAGCGTATATCGGAGGCGTGTCGTTGGAAGGACTGGGCCCCATGTGTTTATTAGGATTAAAGTTCTTCTGTAAGTGGGCTGACATATCGGATTCCGAAGACTGCATTTTCCGAAGGATTTCTTCTTCTCCAGGTAATTTCGATTTGTTCTCACACGTAACTGAAACAGTGAATTTATATTGTATTTTATATTGCGCAAAAAGATGGCCGATTTCAAAAGGCCGAGAATAAGAAATTCGGCTAGAATTCAAGCGAAACGGCTTCGCCGAACTTTATATCTCCAGCGAAGGTTTTTCCAAACCTAAAGTAGACGTCCAAGTACTTTGAGTGCTGGGGAAGGCTTCTGCGACTCCACTTTTATCATTTTTTATCAAATTGTACACCTAGGGCAACTATAAATAGCGCAGATACTAATAATAAAATAGATAGGTCACGGTAGCCGGTTGGGTAGCCGGTTGGTCAGGTGACACGACTCTAGGCTCCAGGTCGCGGGTTCGAATCCTCCAAAGGACGGATTTTTTCCATGAAAAAAAAAAGAGCTCGCTTCCTGGTGGTCAGTTGCAATACTCTCTACAAAGAACCGTAGGGGGGAGCTTTGGGACTCGCGGCTGACCTCCCAGCTAGAATAGTGTCTTCTGCATTCGCGGAATGACCAAGTACACAGTATATGTGGAAAGTCCCTATAAAGCCAACCATGGGTTTGTTCGACCCCGATTGGGTGACCTTTTTTTTATTTTTTTTTTCAACTCAAGTAAACCACTCATAACCAATGTACAGTGCAAGTTGACACACCCTTTCCCTCATGAGCTATGCATTAAGGTGCTTAGCGTTTTCTCTCCTATACTCTCCCATACATTGAAAATATATTAAACCCTTCAAAGGTAGCTGGAGTTATAGACCACCTATTGAGATGGAAATTGTTTCAGAAGTTAGTTCACGTCCCTGGTTAGATCCATCTAAAATATCAAGTTGACACGCCCCCTCTCTCATGAGCTATGCAAAAGGCCTAGGTGCTTAGTGTTTTCTCTCCTATACTCTCCCATACATTGAAAATATATTAAGCACCTTCAAAGGTAGCTGGAGTTATAGACCACCTATTGAGATGGAAATTGTTTCAGAAGTTAGTTCACGTCCCTGACTAGATCTATCTAAAATATCAAGTTGACACGCCCCTCTCTCATGAGCTATGCAAAAAGGTGCTTAGTGTTTTCTCCCCTATACTCTCCCATACGTACATACATTGGAAATATAAGCACCTTCAAATGTAGCTGGAGTTATAGGCCACCTATTGAGATGGAAATTGTTTCACAAGTTAGTTCACATCCCATACTAGGTCGGTCTAGAATATCAAGTTGACACGCCTCCTCCCTCATGAGCTATGCAAAAAAGTGCTTAGCGTTTTCTCTCCTATACTCTCCCATACATTGAAAAAAGTTTTAAGCACCTTCAAATGTAGCTGGAGTTACAGGCCACGTTCACGTCCCTGGCTAGATCCATCTAAAATATCAAGTTGACACGCCCCCTCTCTCATGAGCTATGCAAAAGGCCTAGGTGCTTAGTGTTTTCTCTCCTATACTCTCCCATACATTGAAAATATATTAAGCACCTTCAAAGGTAGCTGGAGTTATAGACCACCTATTGAGATGGAAATTGTTTCAGAAGTTAGTTCACGTCCCTGACTAGATCTATCTAAAATATCAAGTTGACACGCCCCTCTCTCATGAGCTATGCAAAAAGGTGCTTAGTGTTTTCTCCCCTATACTCTCCCATGTGTACATACATTGGAAATATAAGCACCTTCAAATGTAGCTGGAGTTATAGGCCACCTATTGAGATGGAAATTGTTTCACAAGTTAGTTCACATCCCATACTAGGTCGGTCTAGAATATCAAGTTGACACGCCTCCTCCCTCATGAGCTATGCAAAAAGGTGCTTAGCGTTTTCTCTCCTATACTCTCCCATACATTGAAAAAATTTTAAGCACCTTCAAATGTAGCTGGAGTTACAGGCCACCTATTGAGATGGGAATTGTTTCAGAAATTAGTTCACGTCCCCAGCTAGGTATGTCTGAAATATTAAGTTGTACCGGAAACTGATGTATCCTCCCCCATGAGGTATATGGGAAAGGGTGCTTAGCGTTTTCTCTCCTATACGTACTCTCCCATACATTGAAAATATATTAAGCACCTTCGAATACAACTGGAGTTACGGGCCGCCAATTGAGATGGGAATTGTTTCAGACATTAGTTCATGTCCTCAGAAAGGTCTGTCTAAAATATCAAGTTGACACGCCCACTCTCCATAGAGCTATGCAAAAAGGTGCTTAGTGTTTTCTCTCCTATACTCTCCCATACATTGAAAATATATTAAGCACCTTTAAATGTAGCTGGGGTTACGGGCTGCCTATTGAGATGGGAGTTGTTTCAAAAGTTAGTTCATGTTCCCAGCTAGGTCTGTCTAAAATATCATGTTGACACGCCCCCTCCCCCATGAGGTATGCAAAAAGGTGCTGAGTGTGCCATTAGCTGGGTCTGGTGAGAATATCAGGTTGACTTCTTTTCCAATGCAATATGCAAGAGAGTGCTTAGTGTTTATTTATCCTATTCTCTCCCATTTATCTCCCAGGCCATTTTTATCAAATAATATTAAGAACCTCCCACAACCTATGACAGAAGGTGTTTAGGGTTTCTTTTCTCCTATTCTTTTCCAATGCATAGATAATTAGTGTAATTATGCAATATTTCAAATTACTGTATAGTGAATACTCATTATTCTGCCGTAATTCGTTTTTTGGAGTTTGTATGTGCTTGGTCAAGTACTTTAGTTGGTGCTATGTGGTTGAATTCTGGTCTGCGCGCCACACACTTTACAAACCAACATTCATATGCTCAAAACAACTCCTTGTCATATTAAATGTGCTTAGAATCTGTTGTGTCATGAAGTATAATTCCAGCTGCTTGGGAACCACACTTCTCAGACCTTCAAAACATGGTCAAAACACCATTTTAGGAGGTTGTGTGAATTCCGCAGCGTATGTGGTGTTGTGGGTCTAATGCTGTGTCAATAGCACTACACTTTCCAAATCTGAATAAGAATAATATGAAAGCACCTCCTTGGGTGGTTGTGCATCTTGGTGCTTGGTCTTGTTCACCATGCTAAACAGGCACAAATTTGGTCATGGCATCACTCTATCCAAACCTGCGAAAACATGGTCAAAAGACCTCCTTGGGAGGTTGTGTGTGCTTGGACGTGTATGAAGAAATGATATGGGGTCAAATTCTGGTCCTATAGAACCACACTTTCCGTGCGAGCGCGAGAGGAGTCATGTATTAGCATAGGCGGATTAACCCGGGAGACCAAGTCTAATATTAACGCCCTGAGCTTTTAGTAAACATTATCACGTGTTTATCACGCTTAGATCAGTCACGTGTACCCTCAAGACAGAACAAAGGAGACGAGATGTTCGAAAAGACGCTAAGTGATCTTGTTCGGGGGATAAGGTCTCACAAGGGGGAAGGAGAGGTCAGAATACTGATCTAGGAATGATTTAGTTGCATGTCAGCTGTTGTGTCGTGTTCGAAAAATGATACGTTTGTTTTTTGGAGTTTGGCTTCTGTAACACAACGTCAGTGTTAACTGTTGTCTCGCGGGTGTCATGCGTTCCCGTTACGTTTCCTTCGCTACAGATTTTCCATGACACTAAAAAATATCGTCTCATTTCAATTGAAATTGTACCTGTAGTTTTTATGATATCATCATATCCCCGAGACCGTGTTTTTCCAGCCATTCCTCTGCTAGTTCACGATCGATGTACCAATCCTCCACTTGGTGGAAATGGATCTGTTTTACATCCGTGATGTCATCAATGTTTGTCATGGTAACATTGTGATGTACATTAATTGAAAATAAATGGCTACAGGTCAACTTGCTGAGTAGGTACCTGGGTCAGTACAACCTCCTGGTTAGTACACACACCTTACTCAGTCCCTAGCTCATGTAAAGTATACCAACCAGTACTGATAGTAAGTACAGTACAACTTGCTCAGTAAGTACCCTGGTTAGTACAACCTCCTGGTTAGTACACACACCTTACTCAGTCCCTAGCTCATGTAAAGTATACCAACCAGTACTGATAGTAAGTACAGTACAACTTGCTCAGTAAGTACCCTGGTTAGTACAACCTCCTGGTTAGTACACACACCTTACTCAGTCCCTAGCTCATGTAAAGTATACCAACCAGTACTGATAGTAAGTACAGTACAACTTGCTTATAGTAAATATCTGGTTAGCACACACTCCTGGTTAGTACACACTCCTGGTTAGTACACACTCCTGGCTAGTACACACTCCTGGTTAGTATGCACTCCTGGTTAGCACACTCTCCTGGTTAGTACACACTCCTGGTTAGCACACACTCCTGGTTAGTACACACTCCTGGTTAGTATGCACTCCTGGTTAGCACACTCTCCTGGTTAGTACACACTCCTGGTTAGTACACACTCCTGGTTAGCACACTCTCCTGGTTAGTACGCACTCCTGGTTAGTACACACTCCTGGTTAGCACACACTCCTGGTTAGCACACTCTCCTGGTTAGTACACACTCCTGGTTAGTACACACTCCTGGCTAGTACACACTCCTGGTTAGTATGCACTCCTGGTTAGCACACTCTCCTGGTTAGTACACACTCCTGGTTAGCACACACTCCTGGTTAGTACACACTCCTGGTTAGTATGCACTCCTGGTTAGCACACTCTCCTGGTTAGTACACACTCCTGGTTAGTATGCACTCCTGGTTAGCACACTCTCCTGGTTAGTACACACTCCTGGTTAGTACACACTCCTGGTTAGTATGCACTCCTGGTTAGTACACACTCCTGGTTAGTACGCACTCCTGGTTAGTACGCACTCCTGGTTAGTACAATCTCCTGGTTAGCACACACTCTTGGTTAGTACAGCCTCAAGGATATCGGTTACCGAATTATGTGTAATGTCACACTCATAATTGTATGAACTTCTACTTTCGTTTGGTTCCAGTATAAACTTTACATCTTCACCCATTTCTTCTGTGTCTGTTTGCAGTCTCAGTACATCGTCCAGTGTCTGGCAGAGATCAAAACTGAGCTGAAACAAGAGAATGCTGTCGTCAAGGCCAACGCTGTCTCCAAATTGACTTATGTGAGTGAACGCACATGTGCACATGCGTGCGTACGTGTGTGCCTACTATTGCGGGCTATTATTGGGATAATTGCATTCATTGCGATATTTGACATGCACAATTATCATATCGGCATGGAGTTTTACTTCACAGTTATCAATGAAACCTGATTCTCGGCTAATATCATGCCTATTCTTTGTTTCAATCATAATAATATTATGATATACCATACAGTGGAAATTTTTATGGGTCAAAAATTATGCGGACGGCTCCAAATTTTTGCAGATGCTCCAAATGATGTCATATTCACTATTAGAAACACATGCACTCACACGCACGCATGCACGCACACACACATGCACACACACACACACACAGAGAGAGAGAGAGAGAGACACACACACACACACACACACACACACACACACACACACCTTTGTTTTCATCC
>OZ026550.1:1703851-1726351 GCA_964020155.1 Chondrilla cf. caribensis | reverse complement strand
GTGTGTGTGTGTGAGAGAGAGTCTACATGTTTGTATGCTAAATATAATGCATGGTGCACACTACATGTACATACATATGTATGTGCACACATGTCACTGTATGCATTCTTCCATTGTGAGCAGATCAACCAAAGGATAAAAAGGGCAAAAAAGGCAAGAAAGGCAAGAAAGGTGAAAACCGTCTGCACCGTCTACATAAGTACAAGTGTCCTTCTGTTCTTACATGTATGCATACTGGTATCCTGGTTGAGGGATTATGTAAATGTGTGCCTACATGCTGGTGCTCTGGTTGAAGGGTGTATCTAAGAAACACACACACACACACACACACACACACACACACACACACACACACACACACACACACACACACACACACACACACACACACACACACACACACACACACACACACACACACACACACACACACACACACACACACACACACACACACACACACACACACACACACACACACACACACACACACACACACACACACACACACACACACACACACACACACACACACACACACACACACACACACACACACACACACACACACACACACACACACACACCACTTCATATTGTTCTCCAGGTCGTAAGGGTCGTAGAGGTAGTGATGATGATGATGATCCCCGGCCACAAGTTTTGATGGTGGAGGAAGACATGCCCGATGGGGCCCACCAGTACTCCAGCGATGACGACAACAAGCAGCATACAGAACTGGATGCTGCTCACAAATTGCTCAACGTTGACCTTAGCGCGTGAGTCACGGTTCATACATATGCCCAAGCACACACATGCATACTCTATACCCCCACACACACGTACACGCACACATGCATACACACACACACAACACACATGCACACACATGCACACACACACACACACACACACACACACACACACACACACACACACACACACACACACACACACACACACACACACACACACACACATACAGAACACACACACACACACACACACACACACACACACACACACACACACACACACACACACACACACACACACACACACACACACACACATACTGTGTACAGAATGTGTTTACAGTACAGTATATACGTACAGTGAATTGTTATGAATCAGCCACAATTTGATTAGGGGAATTGCGACAATTTAACGCATTTGGCAGATTATTCTAAAAGATTACATATTATCCTCAGAAATGATGGCAGATGGCAAGAATGTGATATGAATTGACTATATTCACTGTATATGTATTACGTATGAGCATATAATTAGTTTAATTTTCTCATTCTTACTGTGCCTCTATGAATTGCTTTGTCTCTCTCTCTGTGTAGACCTTTGAGAGATGACGAAGTTCTTCCTGTTAGAAAGCATCGTGAAGTCCCAGTGGCAAGCCTGAAGTTAGCAGAGGACAATGAAGGAGAGAAGAAACGGAAAAAGAAGAAGAAAGACAAGGCAAGTGATGTTGGTGTACACAAGTGTGTGTGTGTGTGTGTGTGTGTGTGTGTGTGTGTGTGTGTGTGTGTGTGTGTGTGTGTGTGTGTATACAATTACCACACACACACACACACACACACACACACACACACACACACACACACACACACACACACGCTAACTACTCATCTACTGTTAATCTTCATCCTCCGTCACTCCTGTTGTGTCCTTGGACTGTAGAACGTTGAAGAAGAAGGCACAGGAGAGTCACCAAAACAGAAGCACAGGGGAAAGAAGGATAAGGCGGAAAGGAAGAAGAAAACAAGCAAGAAGAAGAAATCTGAGGAAGATGGTGAGGAACCTGAAGACACATCCGTGGTAGAAGTACAGGAGACACCCAATACGGATGAGCAGGGCTCGGAACCTCTCAGAGGTGCTGGAGAGGAAGGAAGTTTGGACGATTTAGATTTCTGGCTTTCCGAGTCTCCCTCCACCACCCCCAAGAAGGACAAGGAGGCAAAGAAGGTGACTCCGGCAAAGACAACGCCACCTCAGGGAGAACAGGTTGAAGAAGAAGAGGGAAAAGGAAAGAAGAAGGGAAAGAAAACTAAGGTTGGGTCGATCTGCAGACAAGATTGTGCTTGTATTTAAGAGAAAATAACTTGTACAAATACCACTGATGTACCATACTCCATGTTCCATTTACAATCTTTCAAATGTGTATCATCCTCCGTATATGGTCAGACTACTTTGCTACGGGTCTGACTGTACATCATACAGATCATCTCCCGATTACTGTCTTACACACACTTCACTCAGTCCCTAGCTCATGTAAACTATGTCAACCAGTACTGATAGCAAGTACAGAACAACTTAGTAAGTACCCTGGTTAGCACACACTCCTGGTTAGTGAGTACACTTCACTCAGTCCCTAGCTCATGTAAACTATGTCAACCAGTACTGATAGCAAGTACAGAACAACTTAGTAAGTACCCTGGTTAGTACACACCCCTGGTTAGTGAGTACACTTCACTCAGTCCCTAGCTCATGTACACTATGTCAACCAGTACTGATAGTAAGTACAGTACAACTTGCTTAGTAAGCACCCTGGTTAGTACATACTCCTGGTTAGTACACACATTTCACTCAGTCCCTAGCTCATGTACACTATGTCAACCAGTACTGATAGTAAGTACCTCTGATAAGAAGTACAGATTTGGTGTGCCCTTCAAGGTACTTACCAGGCAAGTTTGTAAGTGAACTATACCAGCATGACATTTAGTAGGAATCTCTCAGATATGATGTGATGCAATTGTTCCAATGTACCTATGCATCTTCCACTGCGATCCCTCTAGGGGGACAAGAGCATGGAGAAGGCAGGTGGGAAGAAGAAGAAGAAATCAAAGAAGACGCAAGATGTGGAGGAAGATAGTGAAGTTGTTGTAGCTGTTCCAGAGGAAGATCTCATGAAGGATTCGACGGTGAGTTTGGAGCCTCTGTTGTGTGAAGACATCTCTGTCAATGTGAAGTCATATTCATCGATGACAAGTCATCTCTATCAATGTGAAGTCATATTCATCGATGACAAGTCATCTCTGTCAATGTGAAGTCATCTCCATCAATAGAAACCTTAGGATGTCCAGTACGTGTAACAGCTAATGTGTAACAGCAGCCTCAAGTTATGTGTTCATGCAAATTTAGGCTTAAGATCAGCTCACGTGTAACCTGTAGCGTGTAGGATTCAGTTGGAAAACAGGGGTCACCCGAGGGTGAGACGGCAAATAACAGCTCGCTTTACAGGTGTGATCTATCAGATAACTTCTCGAGCGAGCACTGAATTGTGCTGCACTTCAGCCACCAAAATTGAGGCATACTTCAATACTACTCAACAAAACCAGCCGAAAAGCCGAGCAATGGGTTCAAAAAGCTTTTTTTACAGAATAAAGATTTAGAACAGATGTTGTGTTAATTGTTTGAACTCTCCAAATATCAGAACACAGTGTTATTTGCCAACTAAACTCACGCGGAGATCGTCTACATGTATAAGCTGGTCTACACGTGCTAAATATGTGACTTGAACGTGTAACTTGCAGTTTGTGGTCACGCACATGACCTTCCCACACGTTACAGGTTATGTGTAAAGCATCTCCATCAATGTACAGTCATCTCTTTCAATGTACAGTCATCTCCATCAATGTACAGTCATCTCCTTCAATGTACAGTCATCTCCTTCAATGTACAGTCATCTCCTTCAATGTACAGTCATCTCCATCAATGTACAGTCATCTCCATCAATGTACAGTCATCTCCATCAATGTACAGTCATCTCCATCAATGTACAGTCATCTCTTTCAATGTACAGTCATCTCCATCAATGTACAGTCATCTCCATCAATGTACAGTCATCTCCATCAATGTACAGTCATCTCCTTCAATGTACAGTCATCTCCTTCAATGTACAGTCATCTCTTTCAATGTACAGTCATCTCCATCAATGTACAGTCATCTTCATCAATGTACAGTCATCTCCATCAATGTACAGTCATCTCCATCAATGTATGGTGTTCTACGTACATCAATGTACAGTTAATTCCATCAATGTACTTTAATTTTCATCAATGCATAGTCATCTTCCAAAGTATTCTTTCAATGTACATTATAATATTATATAGATATACACTGTAGTCATTGTATTCTGTTGTATCCACAGCCTGCTCCCGTGACTGCGCAGTACTTGTTACTGGCTGAGGACGATAACATCAAGATGGTATCCTTGTCATATGACAGTCATTGTACACACGCATGTAGTGCCTGTACGCTCAAATATGCATGTACACTCATGTACATTAGCACTCTTATATGCATGTACACTCATGTACATTAGCACTCTTATATGCATGTACACTCATGTACATGAACACTCACACATGTACACACAATCCTATAAATAAGCACTCCGATACCTCTTGTACAGTAAGTACAGTGTGCGCATATGTACATATAAGTACATGTACGTGATAGTCTCTCAGAGTCCACTGCTGCATGTGGATGTACTTGGTGAATGTCTTAACACATATCAGACCTACAAGATTCGACCTCACTTGATAAACTCTGGAACAGTCTATGTACCAGTACTGTTTGAGTGAGTAGTGTGTGTGTGTGTGTGTGTGTGTGTGTGCGTGCGTGCGTGCGTGTGGTGTGTGTGTGTGTGTGTGTGTGTGAGTGTGTGTGTGTGTGTGTGTGTGTAATAGTGGGTGTGGGAGTGGGTGTGGGTGTGTTTGAGTGAGTAGTGTTTGGGTGTGTGTGGGGGGGGTGGGAGTGGGTATGTGATGTACAGAACCATTAATTTTGAGTGTGTCGCGTGTGAACACGGACATTTCATCATGTTGAATGTGTTGTGTACACTGTTGTCTATGCTGGGTTGTCAAGTATAAATAGAAGCCTTACAAGTGGCACTCTGTGAATGACAGAAAAAAAATTTTCTGTTGCTTAGCAACCTAACTGATTTGAACGTTGTGTCCCTGAACTTCAATGTACTGGACTCCCTGAACACCAAGCTGGAGCGAGTGAGTTCCTGTGAAACGTAATCGTCTTCATCTCCCTGTGTTCATATTCACCACTTTTATGATTTTCCGAGTACGTGTTTATGGATTTTTGGATTTGGATTTGGAATTGGAATCTTAAATGAGAAATTAAGCATCTTAAATAAGAAAGTGATTATGAATAAGATAGTAATTACACCAATAATGGAATGTAGATGTTCCCTTCATTATTATGAATTAATTGTATTATAAATAAGATGAAAACAGTCAGTTGACTGTGATTTATCTACTAAAATGCTCGATGAAGGGAGGCCTTTAGATTACTTTTCAAGACGTCCACAATATGCAAATCAATACAGTGAAACCTCTCTAATCCGACACTCAATGGGACCTGAGAATAATGTTGGATTAGGAGGTTGTTGGATTATGGAATGCCTCTTACCATACTTATGTATGGTGACTGTACCTCATATAATGGTCGGATTAGAGAGAATGTTGGACTATAGAGGTGTCGGATTAGGGAGGTTCACTGTACAACAACTGAACACATACACATACAGAGATTGAAGACAATGTCTGACAGTTACAAAGAAGAGTCTGAACTCAGTGTTAGTCCGCCTTGTTCTTCTCTCTGTATCTTCCCATGTGTTGGCAATGGGATGCAGGGACAAAAACAAAATATCACTACTGCCAGGAATTGAACCAGGGAGTGGTGATAATTATGTTTTTTGCATGCATACATCTTTGTATGTATAATTATTAACGTATGTAATATTCTTGTATATTCTCGTATATTCTTGTATATCATTATGTGCCTGTGTAGGTGGGCGTGGCAAACAGGAGTGACGGCGTGCCCATACCATTCAATCTCCTTCCCGGAATGTCCAATGAGTATCAATTCATCTTCTCGGTGAAAAGTGTCAATATGCCACAGCGGTTGAGAGGAACATTAACCTACATGATCAAGGTACATACGTACATACCAGTTTGTGTACAGTGGGACCTTTCCTAGTGTGTATACAGTAGGACCTCTAGTGTGTGTACAGTAGGACCTCCACTAGTGTGTGTACAGTAGGACCTCCACTAGTGTGCGTACAGTAGGACCTCCACTAGTGTGTATACAGTAGGACCTCCACTAGTTTGTGTACAGTAGGACCTCTACTAATGTGTACAGTAAGACCTCTACTAGTGTGTGTACAGTGGGATCTCTACTAGTGTGTGTACAGTGGGACCTCTACTAGTGTGTGTACAGTGGGACCTCTACTAGTGTGTGTACAGTAGGACCTCTACTAGTGTGTGTACAATGGGACCTCTACTAGTGTTTGTACAGTAGGACCTCTACTAATGTGTACAGTAAGACCTCTACTAGTGTGTGTACAATGGGACCTCTACTAGTGTTTGTACAGTAGGACCTCTACTAATGTGTACAGTAAGACCTCTACTAGTGTGTGTACAGTAGGACCTCTACTAGTGTGTGTACAGTAGGACCTCTACTAGTGTGTGTACAGTGGGACCTCTACTAGTGTGTGTACAATGGGACCTCTACTAGTGTGTGTACAGTGGGCCCTCTTCTAGTGTGTGTACAATAGGACCTCTACTAGTGTGTGTACAGTAGGACCTCTACTAGTGTACATACACATTAGGACCTCCACTAGTGTGTGTACAATGGGACCTCTATCCTTAAGGAGCTTGTATCAAATTCAGCTTTGGATGTTTGTCGGTAGCAGAACCCTCTCTAGTGTGCACTGTACATTCATGTTTCAAGTTCTCAACTAGCATGACTCCACCCACAGAGTGATTCCGGCACCACGAGTGAGAAACTGGACTTCAAGTTATCGTTCCCATGTTCCGGGTTCATTACCCCAGTCCCCTGTCCTAAGTGAGTGTGTCCTTGTTATGTTATCCATGTTCTTTGCACTTGATGTTGTTGTTTGTTGTTGTTGTTCTCATTGTTTGCCTTCATTTTTATTTGTCCGTCTTGTGTGTTTGTTGTTGTCCTTATTGTTTACCTCACACACACACACACACACACACACACACACACACACACACACACACACACACACACACACACACACCTACATACATACACTAAAACACACACACGTACGTACACACACTAAAACACGCACACATACATGCACACACACACACACACACACACACACACACACACACACACACACACACACACACGCGCGCGCGTGCGCGCACACACACACACCTACATACATACACTAAAACACACACACGTACGTACACACACACACACACACACACACACACACACACACATACACACACACACACACACATACGTACGTACATACACCAACACACACACACACACACACATACGTACATACACCAACACACACACACACACACATACGTACATACACCAACACACACACACACGCACACACACACACACACACACACACACACACACACATACGTACATATACCAACACACACACACACACACACCTACATACATGCACTAAAACACACACACACACACACACACACACACCTACATACATGCACTAAAACACACACACACACACACACACACACACACACACACACACACACACACACAACTCATTCTTCCCTCCACTTTGCTCCAGGGATCACTTAGCGGCATTGCTTCAAGGAGGGGAGTTGTGTGATACACAGACCAAGAAGGTGTGTGCCCCCTACGTATTGAGGGAGTATGTGGAGGATCATGTATGGTTATCCTCAAGTTTGGTTTGCAGTGTTAATCGTAAATTACAGTACATGCGAGAGTGTCAGTGTATTTTGTGTTAACATTGATTTTTCTTGTTTTTGTTTGTCGAGGTAGTTTGAATCTTTAAAGGGTGATACTGTTACTGCTGAATCAGCATTTTATTTGAGGGTCTGTACTTTTCGTCACATCTACCTACATCTGCAGTGTATTCATATGTTTTAGAAATATTTATTAAATTTTGATGTTTATACTATCATCCAGGTAACCTTCACTAAGGTGACGGACTTCAGTGTTGCATTAGCCACAGTTGCAAGGAACTTGAATTTAGCTGGTGTGTGTGTGTGTGTGTGTGTGTGTGTGTGTGTGTGTGTGTGCTATGTGTGTGTGTGTGTGTTGAATGTGTGTGCGTGTGCACACTGTGCATTGAATGTGTGTGTGTGTGTGTGTGTGTGTGTGTGTGTGTGTGTGTGTGTGTGTGTGTGTGTGTGTGTGTGGTGTGTTTTTACAGTGTATGTGCATGTGTGTGCTTGAATATAAATTGTGTGAGTGTACGTACGTCATTCATCATTCTCACTTGTACCATGATCTGTATATACTGAAAAGTGTCTGTCATAATATTGTACTTATGTCCCCTCCAATGTAGTTGTGGAACAAGTTGAAGATGGTGCATCTCTTCACGGCGTCTCCATCAACAATGACCACGTGTGTGTTAAAATCAAGGCAGTGGTCAGTGCTAACATACAATCTGGTCTACTGCACATTTGTGAATGTGTACCATAGAGCCTGGTTGCTGTACGTATGTGTGTACAATAGACCCTGGTTGCTGTACATATGTGTGTACCATAGACCCTGGTTGCTGTACGTATGTGTGTACAATAGACCCTGGTTGCTGTACGTATGTGTGTACAATAGACCCTGGTTGCTGTACATATGTGTATGTGTACAATAGACCCTACACTGTACATATGTGTATGTGTACCATAGACCCTGGTTGCTGTATGTATGTGTGTACAATAGACACTGGTTACTGTACATACATGTGTACCAAAGACCCTGGTTGCCGTATGTATGTGTGTACCATTGACCCTGGTTGCTGTACGTATGTGTGTACCATAGACCCTGGTTACTGTACATACGTACGTGTGTACAATAGACCCTGGTTACTGTACATATGTGTGTACCATAGACCCTGGTTGCTGTACATACGTGTATACCATAGACCCTGGTTGCTGTACATACATGTGTACAATAGACCCTGGTTACTGTACATATGTGTGTACCATAGACCCTGGTTGCTGTACATACGTGTATACCATAGACCCTGGTTGCTGTACATACATGTGTACAATAGACCCTGGTAACTGTACATACGTGTGTACAATAGACCCTGGTAACTGTACATACGTGTGTACAATAGACCCATACATATCACATTATGAGTGTTCCACCCAATATGTCACTGCATATTTTATGATGACCTGTACTCTGTTAACCTGCGTGAATGATACATGCACATACATACACCTGTATCTGTCAACTGCCTTTTGTTCCAACACAGGGGAGTGATGCCGTGTTGCTCAACGCGAAGGGCTCTGACTCTCAGCTTATTTCACACATTTTGGACGAGGTGAAGACATTTTTGTAGATCTTCTTAAACAATAATATTATAGATATTCGGAGTGTAATATTGCAGTGGCTATTAAATATAATTAAAATTGTAATCATAATATTATTATACATGATACATGTTATGGGATATGTAGTGCATATTAGATAATAATAATAATAACATAAAGCTTACATGCAAGTAATAATTATATTATATAATATTAATAATTATAATAATTATGCATATATAATATAGATAGGATAGATCAGTATTATATATACGTACCTGTGACATCCAAGTCCATAGCCACACATGGCTAGAATTAATTATAATAATATTGTGGATTTGATTTCCAAGCTGCATGATATAAAGGATACATAGTTGCAACATGCATTGTGTCATGGTACACATGTATTATACAGTGGAGCCTCTTTATAAAGGACACATTGGGACCAGCTAATTTGTCCACTGTAGAGAGGTTGTCCACTCTTCAGAGGTGAAAAATGTATTAACAGTATAGGAAAATTCATTCTTGGAGTGTCCTTTGTAGGGAGGTATTTTCTATGGTGTCCTTTATTGGGAGAGTCCTTTAATAGAGGTTCCACTGTATATGATTGGTCTGGCCTGATTTACAACCAGTATATACTGTCCTTACATAAGCTAGCTCCTCGACTGGTGACAATAAAGACTGTCTATAATTATACAGTAGATATACACTGTAGTTGACATATAGACACACAGCCATCAACGGATTGGATGATGGTGAAGAGATCTTGATTCCGTGAGGCATGTAGCAGCTGATCATGGACAGTTGAAAGACAGTGAACATCTGATCCAATGCATGAATGTGCTGATCATGAGTGTAGCTTGTGCCCCGCTTTCCAGTCAGGAGAGAAGCCAAATGCTTAAAGGTGGTGCTTGCGAGCTTGCACCCCTCCCCATTGTCGCGGAAAAACACAAGACTGTGAACGAACCACGTTACACCTCGTCCTCCACCACTCTACCCAATTGCAATACAATGTAATTATTGTGGTGATCATCTATTTTTAGCTCGGTGGGATTTTCTTGCATAATACGTAAGATCTATGAATTTAATTATCAGCGATTCGACTGGCACATATAATACAACTGCGATTTTCCCCTCTTCTGTGTAGTAGGGCACCTGGATATAGTGGATACAAGTCGAGCCTTATAGGCGTGAATCTTCGACGTTCCTCTCTGCAAGACATGGCTAGAGTTGACCCCTTATCCTTCTTCGGACAGGAGATCAAGAACTACTTGAACGTCCAAAACATTAAGCTACAACTGGTGAAGTTCGACGCTGTCACTGCCGACGAATACGAAGAAATCAACGGGGAAGAGTGTACCAAGTATCCCCGTAAGGCGGCGGAGAAGGTCTGGAGCATTGTTCGCCGAAAAAAGGACGGTTTGGAGAGGTTACGGAGGGCTTTGGAAGAAAACGTCGACTCTGGAGACTGCCACGCCGGACACGGGGAACTTTTGAAGGTTCTAGGAGGGCCTACCTACGCATTCGACACAATCAAGTCGCTGTTTTCCTCCGCCGTACCATCCAAGGGCTATGAACTCGATCACGCCGTGAACTTCTTAGTGAAGATCACATTGTCTCAGGGAGTTCACCTCGTGAACAGCTCTCTCCTCCAAGGTACGAGGGATTGGCAGATTCTCTTCTCGCAACTGGAACGCTTCCACCTCTGCCACTGCTACGACACTGACCTGTTGGAGCATCTCCTCGAAGCCATCGGAGGCGATTCGGAAGTGGAAATCGCACAGACTATCCGACGGCGCCTCGTCTCTATGAAGTCAGCCAATTTACTTGTAGCAGATTCGAAGTTCGCCTCGCAACCCGCTCCTGGATGCTTTAGCCTGAGTGTTGCTGTTTCACGTGAAGGTTTACTGATGACGCGTGACCTGGTGGAGTACAAGAAGCAAATCAGAGAGGAATTCACAATTCCTCTTTTCAGTTTCCAGTTCATCGGAGTCATACAAGGCGTCCTGTACTACCAAATACCACTGCACTTCTTGGAGCGTGTGCAAACTCGCCTATTGTCTGGACACAGTGACCACGTCCACCTACAGAAGGCAGGTATCACTTCTTTTACTATTCGTAGCGACTGCATATTTGAGGAGTACCACATTGAACCCGAGAACTACACCCATCACCACATTGTGTCTCCTTATACTGCTGTGTACACGCCCCTCAAATGTGACCACCTTACCGACTCCAAAAAATTGCTATCCAGAAATCCACCATCCCCTAGAATGCGTCTGGCAGTCTCGCAACGGAACAGCGACAAAGACAAAGAAAATAAAACGATACCATCTGCAAGTCACAGCATCTCACACTCTTCCATCGAACCAAACATATTTCGAGAGAGGATATCGGCGTCCTGGTCACCCCAGATGTCAAAAACCTTAGTCCACAAGCACGAACACACGCTGAATTTTGTAATGTTGGGACCAGAAAAGGTAGGCAAAAGGACCATCCTCAACTGCTTCGCAAACAGCACAGTCCAAGAGTCCAGCACACCCGGTAGCAATGGGATTGATGTACAACACAAGATCATACCGTGGAATGCATTTGCGCAAGTCAAGATTTGCGTGTGGAAGATCCCGGGTTCGATGCCCAAATATGAAAACTATCGCGACCATCCCTTCATGACAAGTGCCAATGCATTCATCTTTGTCGGAGACCTCACCAAGTCAAGACTGGAAGATTCACTCGTCAAAATCAAGGAGCTGAAGACAAAGATTCTCCCAAGTATCGTCCTGCGGCGCTCAAAACCACACATACCCATTGTATTGGTGATGAACAAGATGGATGGATCGAACGGAGGAGGCCTCAAAGGAGCCGAAAAGAAGGTGGTTGACAGATTCGTTGAAGAGCACAAGTTCACTCAGATGTTTCTCACTTCTGCAAAGTTGGATCTCGGGATCAAGGAAATGTTTGAATGCATTTCTGCTGTTATATTGAACTCAGACGCTGAGAGTGTACAGTTTAAAACCAAATCCTAAATTCATTAGGATCTATCCAACTGATTTTTATTATAAAATTATTAATATTTATATAATAAATATTATATTGTATATTATTATAGTGCTTATAACGTTATATGTATATTTTGTTTGTGTTTTCATATTGATTGTTTTTTAATGTTGAAATCATAATGTTACATAGTTAAAATGACTGTCAAGAGTAATAATAATAATATTGTGACAACAGTACATATTATTATAATGATACTATTACATAATATAGGTAACATGTCACCAAAATACCATGTATAGTATATTGCACTTCATACGTGTTTACACGTATGTGAGTAATAAAATTAATATGCAAAAATTATATAAACACTTAATTACTTTAATGCATTCATGTACATAAATGCATTAAATGTTTCCATGTCCAATGAAATGAGGCATTTCAATGCATAATTATAACAATGTAGGTCAATTTGAACTTCCTTGTGGGAAAGAAAGGCTATTGATATTTACATGAAATCATCTATCTTTGACATTCCAATTTATACTATGTAATAACAAATTATTATTATGTAATAATTATTATTGGAGATTCATATACGTATAACTAGTTAACACCTAGGACTACAAACGGAGCTTGGTTATTTTGAAGATACATTATATAAGTATTATTCAAGCATGTATGCGCATGCAAGTACAAGTGTGTGTGCATGTAAAAGTGCATGCGTGTGTGCAAGTGCATGTGCATGTACAAGTGTATGCGTGTGTAGGTACAAGTGCACGTGCATATACAAGTGTGTGTGCATGTACAAGGGCATGCGTGTGTTGGTACATGCAATTGTGTAAGCATGTACAAGTGTATTCACATGCAAGTACAAGTGCATGTGCATGTACAAGTACATGCATGTGTTGTACAAGTCTGTGTGCATGTGTAAGTGCATGTATACGTTGGTACAAGTACGTGTGCATGTACAAGTGCATGCATGTGTGCATAATAGTGTGCAAGCAGTACAAAGAAAGTGAAAGTGGAACTCCTTATTTGGGATAATTATCCCGTCTGACATTACATCACATGCACGATGTTTACAACATACGTAACGGCATCATTTTTTATATTCCGTTGAATTAAACTATTACGCATATCATTACACCGAAGTCTTGGTTGCTAGTAGATATGTAAAGTGAAAGATATGGAATCACACGGGTTATAAAAATGCATGTATTTGACAGAGTGAATATTCACAATAAAACTGTATTGAGTCATATGACCGGGGAAACCCTGCTATTGTGTGTGGCTCAAAAGAATACAGCATTGATGTTACAAACTGAAAACATGTGAAATAAAGTGAAGTTGCACACACTGTATGGCATTGTATTATGTATATCCAGGATCCCATGCGTACAGCGTCATCTCGTCCAACATGTACGATGTTTATAACATCACTTTTTATATTCCAATAAAATAAACTGTTATGCATATCATTACACCGAAGTCTTGGTTGCTAGCAGATACGTAATGTAAAAGAATGTAATGATTGTGGAGTTATAAAAATGTACACAATGGACAGAGTGAATAATAAAACTGTATTGTCAGTCATATGACCGGGGAAACCCCGCTATTGTGTGCGGTTCAAAAGAATACAGCATTGATGTCACAAACTGAAAACACGTGAAATAAACTGAAGTTGCACACACTGCATGGCATTGTATATGTGTATACAGGGTCACATACATACAGCGCACATATGTGCAGTACATAGTGTGTGTAGCTTGAATACATACACACAGTACAAACAACACCAATAATACATACAAAGTAGTCATACACTGACAATAAACAGAGTACATATGTACGCATGTACAAGGCAGTACACATGTACAGGGGTACGTACAGTATGTGCCTAAAAGATGGTAGTCACACATGTACGTACCTATGTACGCATGCACATAAACCAATCTGTATACACTACAAATTGCATATAGCATGTACGTAGATACGTTGCAAATGTACATTTGTTCACTGTTTTGATGGATGCTTTGATGCCATCAGTATGGCCACGTGTTCACAGAAGCTATCATCCACTGCAACAGGAAAGAGGAGAGTTTCGTCATCGGAGGAGCAAACCGCCTTGAACCAAGGGTCAGGTCCCCCACAAAGATTGTTCAAGTGAACAGAGAACTCATTGACACAAGCAGTGGATTCTCCTCCTCCATGCCGATCAGAGAAGACAATGGAACGTTTCGGCACCTAAATATGTACAAAAGAGTGAAAAAGTGTCTGAAGCTTTTATATCAGTGTTTGTGTGTGTGTGTGTGTGTGTGTGTGTGTGTGTGTGTGTGTGTGTCTGTGTGTGCATATGTGTACGTGTGTGCGCGCACATGTGTGTGTGTGCATACATGGTGTGTGTGTGTGTGTGTGTGTGTGTGTGTGTGTGTGTGTGTGTGTGTGTGTGTGTGTGTGTGTGTGTGTGTGTGTGTGTGTGTGCACGTGTGTGTACATGTGCATGTATGTGCATGCTAATCACCAGACATCTGTCAAAACCCTACAATTACTGCTATACATACACTATGTATGTTTGTGCTGTTCATATTAAATTTGAAGTCGACTGTCATGTTAGAGAGGCTGGACTGCACACCAAATAAGTCTACTAAACTCTCATAGGATCCTCCCACACCTGAAGGGATTCACAAACCAATGGTGGTTAAAGGACAGGCAGGAAGGAGGTTTCCTCTGCGTCAGTAGGTACACTTATGGGCATAAAATCCTACTATAGTACACCACAAAATTTTCATTCTACACACATGAGCATATATGCAGTCCACTAGGTACATATGTACGTAGTTTGGGATGGTCTCAGTTTGTACAGTTCCATGTCATGCAACTAAAATTCATTTTCACACTTCCTGTGTCAGTGGATCCCCCCTGGGAAATCACCTGTCACCCCCTATACATTCAGAATCCATTCAGTTGACTACGTAGGTACTGTACCACCATCCTACCATGTATAAAGAGGTACACAATGGAGCACCACTGCTAGGATACAAACCTCTAAATTGTGGAAATGTTTACGATAAGGACACAGGTGTTTGTCTCAGTGTAGTACTGTAGGCTATTAAATGAACTCTCAATCCTGGAATCCTCTGCAATAAGGACACCATTGTTTGTCTCAGTGTAGTGCTGTAGTGTATTCAGTAATTCCTTAACTGAGAAATTTTTTCAAGAATGATGCTGATTATAGAAAATATGCACTGTCCAGGTACATATTTATATGCTGTATGTGTGTGTGTGTGTGTGTGTGTGTGTGTGTGTGTGTGTGTGTGTGTGTGTGTGTGTGTGTGTGTGTGTGTTGTCATGAAGAACAACAATACCAAGCTGATAGTACCAAAAGTACATTTGCATGTGATGTACTCGATTGTGGATTCATTGCACAGACCAGGGCAGGCCTTGTAAACCACCAGAGGTGGAAACACTCACATCTGGTACAGCAAGCATGTCAGCATTGTAAGATGCTTATGAACTCCCAGGATCTAAGAGATCACACCACGTTCTGCTCTGCCAACGCTAGCAATTCCCATAGGCGTAAACAACATGATCAAATTTAACTTTCAAGATAACAGCAGTATGTGTACGTATATTGCTGAATCAAGTCTTTCTTGTGGCCTGCTCCACTTGACGAAAGTGAAAGCAGCAGAAGTGTGTGTGTGTGTGTGTGTGTGTGTGTGTGTGTGTGTGTGTGTGTGTTCATGTCTGTGTATATGTATGTGAGTTTGTTTACTTGTGTGTGTGTGTGTGTGTGTGTGTGTGTGTGTGTGTGTACACGTGTCCATGAGTACTACATACATGTGTGTACTGTATGTACATAATGCGTTGTGTACTAACTAAAATATACTGTAAGTACTGAATATTATACATACATACATAGCGTACGTACGTAATATCTGTACTGTATACCACTGGTTAGACCCAATTAGATGCATAGTTTAGTAGGGGTCAGTGTACACAAACCAGCTATCTGATCTGAAGGGGAATCCATTCACAATCCCATACAATACGTAGGTATGAACATACGTATGTATGTACAGGGAAATTAGTAACACATCCTATATAAGGACACATGTATATTCAACCAGTGAATACCTACATACGTATGTATATTATATGGTAGGTATCAATTCAAGAATTGCTATTTTTGGGGAAAATGATTTCATTCCCGGGGATTGTCATGTCCATGTTTACAAGTGTGAGAAGATCAACAGGAAATTTGGACAATTAAATTTGACAGTATTTGGCTTGTAAGTTATAATGGAGGATTGACCTTGCTTGAGTACAAATGCAGCGAGGTCTGAGTGTCCATGTTGTACATACTTCAAAAACGTTGCAGACATTCCAACATAATACATGTGTACATATGTACGTACGTACATCACACACTGTACGTATGTAACCTGTATCCTGACATTGTTTACAACTTTTGCAAGTACTATTTTAATCGATTCTTACATCACATGAAAACTTCACTGAAACTACCACTCGTTGAAACAGTAGGCTTACTAAGATACTGAAACCTACAAACAATTGAAACTATTACACAAACATCTTATTAACTATTGACCCCATCACACAAAGCACCACAATGCAAAAAATTAATTGACACCATCACACAAAGCACATTACAAAGAATTGATTGGCACCATCACACAAAGCACATCACTCAATGATCTCACCTTCTCGTGGTTTTTATAATGCTCCATGATTGAAGTATCTTCTGTGTTGATGACAAAGTAGTGATTGTCGTCGGCCAGTGCATCAATGTGGGTGCTCAGGGCCGTGAGGAGACTGTCCAGTGAGCCGTTGGGATCCGACACCACGTCCTTCAGTTTGATCACCGTCATCTCGGTCTGGTTGAAGTCCAGGCTGCCCACCTGCATGCCATCTGGTGTCGTGTACAGGGAGACCAGGGGAGGTATGGGTGAATGTGTATGTATTACTGTATTTGACACACAAACACATACACACACACACACACAAACACACACACACACACACACACACACACACACACACACGCATGCCAACACACACACACACACACACACACACACACACACACACACACACACACACACACACACACACAAGCACAAACACACACACACACACACATACACACACACACGCATACACACACACACACACACACATACACACACACACACACACACACACACACACACACACACGCACACACACACACACACCACGACTCACTCATAGCAAACACTAGTACACAGTCCACAGGCCTCCAGGCTCGTATGCTGAGTGTAGTGAAGAACTCGTGGATCTTGTCCCATACAGCATCACCAGCCCCACTGCTGACATCAACTGACACAAGACGACCTTGTGACTTGAAGTACTGAAGGAAGGGCGCTGCGGCTTTCTGGTGCATTGTAAAACGACGCTGTGTGAATAGGGAACACAGCATCATTATTTCAGTAAACGTTAAAAATAAGTGTGTGTGTGTGTGTGTGTGTGTGTGTGTGTGTGTGTGTGTGTGTGTGTGTGTGTGTGTGTGTGTGTGTGTGTGTGTGTGCGTCTCTGTGTGTTCGTCAGTTATGCTTGTATTGGAGTCAATATAGATTTAGTGCACACACAAACTTTAGCTCTGGAGTTGTCTGCTTCATCACCCACAGTAGCCCCTGGTGGGGTCATGGTGGTTGTGTTGTGATGGGAATAGTCCAAGGTCTTGTCCAGACTGTCTTGAGTGAGGGAAAGATCAAGGGCAAGGTGGAATTTCACCTAGGGCAGGAGATGGATGGTTATGCATTGCAGTGAATTCAGAGTGTGTACATGTGTGTGTGTGTGTGTGTGTGTGTGTGTGTGTGTGTGTGTGTGTGTGTGTGTGTGTGTGTGTGTGTGTGTGTGTGTGTGTGTGTGTGTGTGTGTGTGTGTGTGTGTGTGTGTGTGTGTGTGTGTGTGTGTATTCATGTTTGTGTGTATGTACGTATTTGTGCGTGTGTGTGTGTGTGTGTGTGTGTATGTCTGTGTTCCAAAATGCAAGATCAAAATTCGATATAATGAACTATACTAAAAACATTCAGTGAAGATTTTGAGCTACAAACAAACACACCTACATTCGCAGGAAGTAAACAAACAAAAGGTACTATTACATCAAAATAACCCTTTTTATCGTTATTGCCATTTTGTATTGAAAAAGTGTCTGTGCTTGGAATTTGGTGTCGGTTTAAGCATTTGTCGGTTTATAGAGGTGTTGGATTGGACAGGTTCTACTGTATTGCGTATAATAATCACGTTAATCGTGCTTCTGGGAAAGTGTACGTAGTTTACCTTCTCTTCAAAGTTGCTCAGGAGTTCGTCAGCATTGTTGGAAAGGTGTTCGTTTCTCTGCAGCCACTTCAGGTTCGGCAGGAGGTCCACAATGTAGATCCTGTTGGGGTCCTGCTCCACGTGGTGCTGCACCAGACGGAGGACCCAGTCCAACTGAACCTTCTCAGGCTCCTTGCGAATGAATTCGATGATGTCCTTTGTGTTCTTCAACTCCACAGAATGCACCACCTGTGAACATGATATACATACACATAGTCAAACGTCTTCACAACATCACCCTTGATAAATCAACAGATTTTCATTTCAGGTCATATCATTAATAGTGCAAGCAAATCGATTAATTACAGAAATTAACTAATTGAGTAGAACAGGAAGCCACCCCCACCTTATTACCCAAAACCTTCACTCCATGGGTTCAATTTTGTACTTCAAGAGTACCTGAAATGTGAAAAGGACTCTAAAGACTCCACATCACGTCTGTTGGATGACTACTCAGTCTAATACAGTGGGTGTGGCTTCCAGTTATGCCCGCTTAATCACTTCTGGTGACAAATTGATCAATTAATCAGTTACAGTGTACTGATAATTGATTTGAAAATGAAATCCGATTCCTGCACTCATACATAGTGAATGATGTATGCACGTAGTATATACATACAGTGAATTTTATCCCAGTACATACATACATACGTACCAACATATGTATTATGCACACAGAGGCATAAGAACACGTACATATTTTACAACAGAATAGGCTTAGGAGAGGATTCAATGATTGATAATCATTACATATACATACAGGGAATTTATTGTTGTACATATTCACATACGTACGTATATATGTACTACGTATGTACATAGAGGCATAAGCACTTGTACATACATGTTTCACGATAGAGTAGGTTTGGGAGTGGAGTCAATGAGTGATGATCATTGCCAGTATGTACGTACATAACTACATATGAATTTAAATCTTTGTCTTCATAATGGAAAGTGTATTATATATAATATTTTTAAGAGGCTCGATGAACTCAAACAGACCTTTTTTGGAAGATACTTGAATATGAGAGATTCGGTGCATACCAGGTTCATCCCAAACATCGAACACAGTCTGGCAACGATACGACCTTTACCTGATCCTGGACCACCTGGAGTTGTTAGTAGAAGTATAGGTTAGCGTGTGTGTGTGTGTGTGTGTGTGTGTGTGTGTGTGTGTGTGTGTGTGTGTGTGTGTGTTTGTGTACATCTCTCTCTCTCTCTCTCTCTCTCTCTCTCTCTCTCTCTCTCTCTCTCTCTCTCTCTCTCCTCCCTGTGCTAATGAAACTGTCATCATTTCTAACTTCATTATTATCCCTCAAATGTATTGCATTAATGTCATAACATCAATATCTCATACTTGTATTCAATGTTTATCAACTTATGACTTTTGTCTTGCCAGCCCCATGTCATTAGTATTAGCTTGTATCTGAGAGTTTTATGTTACAATGTAATGTTCCTCTGTACAGGAACTGTATGGCACTATTGCATTGGTATATCACTCTGACATAAATTTGTAGCAATAATTGGCTCTGTGTTAGAGGACTGAAGGCTATTTATTCACGGTTAAACCACTCTACTCCACTACTACACAGAGGTAGAGTCTGTAGCGGACACAAAGGCTCACCGAATACCACAAGTACCCGGCTAGCAGGAGGGGCGGGAAAGGGCTTCACTTCTGGACCCCGGATCAGGTCGATTTCGGGGGGAGGCGGGAGTACGATCGACTTCCGAGGCTTATTGCTCACGTTCACGCGCTCCTCGGCTTTACTAGCTCCGCACCCCATTCTACCTGCTCCCTAGCTGCTTCTACAACCTACAGAGCAGCCTCTAATCGTCTTCTCCCATGCAGCTGCACTTAATGAATAATTAATTAATTGGTTAGTGTATGAATATCATTATTAAGGGTGAAACCCTCTCATTAACTTTCTTCTTCTACGAGTACACGTGAATACAGGGTACGTGGAGTAAGAATCTGCTTCTTTCGGCAGTGTTGTAAATGCTTTCGACTTCTTTCGCCGGTGATTTTATTGTTCTAGTGTGTATTTTGTTATTTTTGTAGCTAAACATGGTGAAACCGCTCCGTCATGTTCGTATTGTTAAGAAAAGGACGAAGAAGTTTATTCGTCATCAATCCGATAGGTACCACAAGTTAAAGGTAAGAGAGACAATGTGCTGACCTGAATGACCCGCGACGGAGTCTGTTGAGAGAGTAAAGTGTCCCATGTAAACTGTCAGATCTCATAGGAGTTCTGCACAATCTTGCCCATCCCCTTAGACTAAACGTGTTTAATACAAATTTCTGAGGGTACACAGGTACAATCTCTGAAGGGGCAAGCATACTTTTTGACTTTCAGTCAACTGTTAGTGTGACTATTTTAGTTGAATGGTCCAAGTATTGAGCACATGCCTTCCTGTTGAAGCTGTACCAAATTACAGCTATTACTGTGATATTATTATAGATACTGGGCAATTTTAGCTGCATCAACTGGAGTTAAGGTTATGAGCACATATTTTGTGAATACTGGTGCAAAAATTCCCGTTTCCACATTATATATGACTTAGCAGGAAGATGCAAAATACACAAATTCATGTTCAATGATCACCCATGTTTGTGCAAATTATGGCAAAAATATATTCGCACATAAAGGATGGATAAAAGTACCACAAGATATTGGTGCACATAATTGTGTGTGCGTGCGTGCGTGCATGCATGTACTGCCTTATCAATTACTTTTCTTTCCCTTCCTCAGCCAAACTGGAGAAAACCCAAAGGAATTGATAATTGCGTTCGGAGAAGATTCAAAGGAGTGAATTTAATGCCTAGTATAGGATATGGCTCTAATAAGAAGACAAAGCATTTGTTACCAAATGGCTTTTTCAAATTTACTGTCAGCAATGTGAAGGTGTGTGTGTGTGTGTGTGCGTACATGCGTGCCTGAATGCGCGCATGTGTGTGTATTGTGCTCTTTGATCTATTAATCTTTTTTGCTTTCACTGTCCATGTTTGCTTCTGCTTGGTTACACTTGTTCAGTTTATTAGTCCTTCTTTTTCCTCCATCCCACCAACAGGAGTTAGAAGTACTACTGATGTCCAACAGACGATATGCGGCTGAAATAGCACACAACGTGGCTGCCAAGAAGCGCAAGGCGATAGTAGAGCGCGCTCAGCAGTTAGACATCAGAGTTCTCAATGCCGGTGCCCGTCTACGCACAGAAGAGAACGAGTGACATTTCTGCATTTTTCTTCTTAGACTATATGGAATGTATTATTTGACCATTGTTAATTTGATGTGTTCAAATTTGTGATGAAATGTCTCCTATATAAGACAGTCACCAAAACCACCTGTTATGTCTATCCCTGTGTGGTTTGGTGTTCGCAACTCCGCTGTGATTCGTAATATGCGGCAAACGATTGCTCATGTTGGGTGTGTGTAGGTGAAATGTGTATGCGTGGATTACAGTGGAACTTCTCTATTACAAACCTCTGATCATGAATTGCAGAAACCTCCATAATGAGGACACCATTCTGTGTCCCAGTGTAGAACTGTAGTGTATTAAGTGACCTCTGAATTGAGGACACCTCTGTAATAAGGACTAAAATCAAGGTCCCAAAGTGTCCGTAATAGAGAGGTTCCACTGTAATTGGTTAATTTTTCAACATGAAGTTAATATCGGAAGGTCCAGATGCAGCATTAGAACGTAAAATGTAACATAATAACAAAACACATGCATTGTACTATATAATATAATTTTGTAACGTGCCTTAGCCTTGTCATCA
>OZ026550.1:1681351-1693851 GCA_964020155.1 Chondrilla cf. caribensis | reverse complement strand
ACATACAGTACACACAGTACATACTGTACATACAGTACACACAATACACACAGTACATACAGTATATACAGTACATACAGCACACACAGTATATGCATACATTACACACAATACACACAGTACATACAGTACACACAGTACATACTGTACATACAGTACACACAATACACACAGTACATACAGAATATACAGTACATACAGCACACACAGTATATGCATACATTACACACAATACACACAGTACATACAGTACACACAGTACATACTGTACATACATGTATAGACATACGTACAAAGGTGTGCATGTGCATACATTCACAGTTTTTACTGACACTTGGAAGATGTTATACACTGGAACCTCTCTATTAAGGACACTTTGGGACCTTAATTTCAATCCTTAATACAGAGGTTTCCTCAAGTTAGAGGTTGTTTTATACACTTTAGTACTACACTGGGACACAGAATGGTGTCCTTATTACAGAGGTTTCCACACATCAGAGGTTTGTAATAGAAAGGGTCCACTGTATACGTAAAGTAATGAGGACATAAGATTGAGGCCTCTCCTTAACATAGAGGTTCCCTGAATATACATACATACAGAATATACCTACGTACATACGATGTCACAGCCTCTGTGACTTACCAATGTACCCATTAATACAAAGTACAGGGTACGATGACCATATATGGTCATTGCTTCAGGGTTTGTGGGCAGTCGGACACGATGTTGATTTGGATTGAGTTACTCACTGTTACCGCAGGTGTTGAAGGTGGTGGCTTCAGAGGAGCTACGAGATACGCCTCCCACACACCTCTCACTACTCCGGTTTGGAGCACAGTGTAGTGTGCGTACGTACATGATGGTGCACGGTCGCTGTGTCCATTTGGTGTGTGTGTGTGCATGCGTGTGTGCGTGTGTGTGTGCATGCACGTGTGTGTGTGTGCGAGTGTGTGTGTGCGTGCGTGCGTGTGCATGTGTGTGCGCATGCATGTGTGTGCATGTGTGTGCATGCATGCATGTGTGTGTGTGTGTGTGCGTGTGGTTTTATGGAAGCAGAAATATTAAGTGCAGCTACCACTTTATTTCAGCATTGAAGGTGTCTCCATATCACCTCGGAGGGGTAAACCTTCCTAATTCCAGTCAACCAAGGTGCACATCCAAATTAATTTAGAGTGATGAACCCATACAAATGGCTGCAATTCAATACCACTTCCAGTGAATAGTGACTGCGGTCGATTGGCATGCCAAATCGAATTTTTGGGGCTTAACTGCACACTCTACATATTCGTACACACGTACCCCCCTCACACCTACGACATACCTCATTTAAAGACGTGTTCAATACAACACACACACACACACACACACACACACACACACACACACAGCACCTCCACATACACACACAGCCCCCCACACACTTCTGTGGAAAATAAGGAGATGTCAAAATTACTGTTATTGAAGTTGTTGAGGGACAGAACACGAGTAACACAAAGACTGCAAAGTGCAGTAACACACAAGTGAAATAAGGATGAATACACTGTAACACACTCCCCCCACCCCCTACCAGAAAGGGAGTTGAGTGATCAAGGGAAGTTCACCACAGAGACCACTTATACGGTGTCCTGAAGCACAGAACCAGACCACAACTGTTGGACAGTACGTGGGCCCCTTCAATTGGTGGAGGCAGTAATGGTTCGGACAATGTCGCTATTCACATGTGAGGTTTCACTCGGAGGGGGTAGGAGGGACATCGCCCCCTCACTGTACTCCCCCCCCCCCCCCCCACTGGGCCTCCTACTGGGTAGTACTATTATTTGACTTATGTTAGACAAACGGAAATGGGAACAAAAGGGCTTTGATGAGGAGGGATAGTGTAAATTCAAGTGCTGCCTCATTGGATACCCCGAAACACACACACACACACACACACACACACACACACACACACACACACACACAGACACACACACACACACACACACACAGACACACACACACACACACACACACACACACACACACACACACACACACACACACACACACAGACAAGCCTGAAAAGGTATGAACATACGTATGTGTAGTCTGCTTGAGGGTTAAATCACTGACAATATTCCTGACACAGCTCTCGATGTGCAGCGATATCAAAGAGAAGCTTTCAATTCATTTCAATTAAGGGGAATTAATCACACAAAACAGATAATTAAGTCCCTATGTTGAATCACACACATGCAGACAAACAGACTGGACTCTTCGACAGCAATAATTTTGGTCTAATGAGCACAGGGATGCTGATGTAGCCACTTACTGCAGTAAACATAATATATTCACCACTCACTCACACAGCAACCTTCATACTGGCACAAAACTCCTTTATTCACCACTCATTCATACAGCAACATTCATATTGGCACAAAACTTGTTAATTCACCATTCATTCACACAGCAACCTTCATATTGGCACAAAACTCCTACACCAGCTCACGTTTGTAACATTGAATTTATTCCACAACTTGCTAGTGCGACTTAGTCTGACTGTACTTTATTGGAGGGGACGAACACAGCTGAACACCTGGATGTGAAAGTCTATCACGTCATAACACTCGTGGCGTTGGAATGAGAGAGTTGTTGGTGAGTAACAAAGTGTCAGGTATGTATGTACAGTATTGTAATCTAGTATACATTTGGGAGAGGTACACACAGTACATACAGTACACACAGTGTATACAGTATATACAGTACATACAGTACATACGGTACACACAGTACATACAGTATATACAGTACATACAGTACACACAGTACACACAGTACATACAGTGTATAAAGTACACGAAGTGATACAATATATTCACACAGTACATACATGTGTACATGTACGCATAATGTGCACACACTTATGTAAGTACTCATGTTGGAATTGCGTGGTACATACGTATATATGTACTACATGTGTACTGTGTTACACATGTACAATCTTACATTCATGCACACGTCCATATACATACGTACATATGTACTGTATGTATCGGTATGTGCGTATGTATGTATGTACGTATGTATGGATGTATTGATGTATGTATGCATGTACATACTGTACGTACGTAAGAATGTCTCACAAAACAATATTGTACCAATTATGGTCACTACCGACAGTTCCTACTACTACTGCTATTTTCTATTGTGAATTCCTCCCATACTAGCCTACTGACACGAGAACAATGTACAGTACGTACATACGTACATACTGTACAAGTATACGTATGTATGCAGGTGTACATTCTCAGATACCTGGAAATCCTCACTAAGTAGATATCCTATTATCTCCATGAATACAAGGTACACAGTGTACATATTTGTGTGCATATCTGAGGTGTCCAGGTGTGACAAGGAGCAGCTGCTGGTTCACTGAAACACACACTATACAAGAAACACACAACGCACACTGATACCACACAGCCAACCCTCTTACAGCAGATCAGTAATACCAGGGCGGGCAAACTACGTATTTGTCATGAGCTAAAATATAAATTCATATCAGAAACATTCTCTAAGTATCCCTGCAACAAATGTTGACTTCATTCCTTTGTTTTTGAGAAATTTGAATAGTTATTGAATTTGTTACAAAAGTGTACACTGAATACTCACAGAAAACATGCAATAAACAAGAAACCCACAACACATACACACACACACACACACACACACACACACACACACGCACACACACACACACACGCACACACACACACACACACACACACACACACACACACACACACACACACACACACACTGACTAACATAACCCTGGTTTGTCAGAGAATGTCACTTAACCCAATGCTCCTTGCTCTAAGCAGGACTACAGTACAAACGTACTTGTCGAGTCTTTAACTCCAAGCTTGTGATATTGAGACTGTATTCATGCCAACATATGTATGTACACTAGCTTATGCACAAACATCAAAGCTTAAACTGAAAGTAAGAGCATGTAGGGTAAAATTTTATCGATCAATGATATTTTTGAAAAGTAATATCACTCCTTCCTCCCCCCCCTTTTTTCAAAATTTGAATTTCGCCCTCCCCTCCTTAAATGAAGGCCCGTACATATTTATGTGCGATCACTTTCAGAAAAATCTCTTATCCAACACTTGAACTTCATTTCAAAGGAAGCAGATACAGTTGGATGGATCAGGCCCGACACGACATACATAGGAAGGACATACCTTTCAGTAGCGACAGTTCTTGGTGGAGGCTTTGTAGGGTTCTCTCCCTTGATTCCACTGCAGCGATGAGCTGCGTTCGTTTGCTCTCATCTTGGGTGACACGAAGGAGTCCACATGCGCTTTGGATCAATTTCTCCTGCGAGCCGATCATTTCTCTCACTTCGGCCATGCGTTCGTTGACTTTTTGCAACGGGTGACTGGGTGAACTCTACATTTAGGGACAGGAGGCCAAAAAAATATGTAAGAGTGTTCCATCAAAGTTCATTGAAGTCTCCTGGATCAATTCTGAATGTTTAATGGCCAAGATACAAATAAATACCCTGGACAATGTACAAATTGTAGATTATATTCGAATCTACCCATCTCTGTCAAATCGAGGGAAATTATGTTCGTAATCTATATGTACGCACATGTGTATATATGTATGTATGCATGCAATCACACACATATGTATATACGTATGTACATACGTAGGCAAGTAGTCAACACACACACACATATATACGCATGTAAGTATACATATACATAGTACATCATCACTGAACATACAGTTGTACTATACAGTGGAGTCTGGGTGAGCCAAACCTCTGGGAACACTGGAATACGTACACACTACTCATCAGAAACTCTACTTGTCAAGATCAAAATTCCACGAGATCATTGGGATGGGAATACTCACTGAACTTAGGGTTTGACTCACACAGACTCCTCTGTACTGTGTACAGTGGGCCATCTTTATAAAGGACACATCGGGACCAGTCATTTTGTCCACTGTAGAGAGGTTGTCCACTCTTCAGAGGTGGAAAATGTGTTAGCACTATAGGAAAGTATTTTGGTGCCTTAGAAAGTGTCCTTTGTAGGGAGGTAATTTAAATGGTGTCCTTTACTCAGATTGTCCTTTAGTGGAGATTCCACTGTGTACAGACACACAACTCAGCACACTCACAGCTCCAGGGAACGCTTCTTGCTCATTTTCTTCCTCTCCGTTGACATCCTCATAGATGGGTGAGTTCGTGTTGGGGGGAGGTGGTAACGGTGGAAGCCGGTTAGGTGCGCCCTTAGCGGCGGCTGTCCTCGGCTTTGGCACCGGCGGTCTGTTGACACCTGTCGTCTTCTCCTCCTTTCCCCTCCCTAAGGACAAGCTGGAGTAGTCTGCCATGCTTCGGTACTTCTGACGGTTATCTGTGGTGGCTGATGTCGCCCGACGAGGTACACTCCCCAAGGATGCAGAGAGCTTCGGGACCGGTTCGGGTTCCTTCACGAAGCTCATCAATTCCTCGTTCATGTACACGCTGTCGAAGTTGTTGACTGAGTGTCGACGTTTCTTCATGGGGATTGGGGGAGGTTGTTCCACTTGGATGACTTGAACCATTCCCATGGTAACTTCCTCGGAAGAACTCCCACCACTGTCGGATGAGTTGACTCCTCCCCCTCTGCTTTCAATCACGTACTGGTTACCTCTGAGCGGGGAGGTGGCCATGGCTCTTGTTAGGAGCGGGGATTCCGGGCTTTTCGCTGAAGAAAGCGAGCCGGTTGATCTGGTTGATCTCGGAATGGGGATTGGTATCGACATAGTATGGTGGGTTGGGTCAGGCTGCTGTGGCACACTGAGTAAATCACTGGATCCACCAGACCCAGTTCTACTTCTCGGTTTGGGAACTGGACTGGAACTTTGCTGTCTCTCCTCGGGATGTTTGCTCCTCCTGGTCACCTTTGGAGATGGCAAGGGTTCAATCACATCGACATAGGATGCCGGAAAGACACCTCGAGTATCTTCAATGCTACCTTCTAACCAGCCACCCTTACCCCAAGAAATCAGCTTTATCAGGTCTCCTTTTTGAAATGGCAAATCGTTGTCTTCACCACCATGGAAATCGTGTAGAGCCCTCGCGTAAGGGTGTCCAGAGTTGGCTAAATCGGACCCTCCCTTCCCCGATGGCAACCCCACTTCTATAGTAACGTAGTTTGCCGGGAAGATGCCGATTTTCCCGTCCAGTTTTCCCTCCAACCAATCCGCGTTGACTCTCCGAATGAGTAAAATAGAAACGCCCTTCGAAAAGGTGAGTTCATCCTGTCTTTCACCTTTGAAGGTATAAAGCGCCCGCGCGCAAGGCTTCTTTCTTTGTTTCTCGCCGGGGCTACTCGAAGAAGAGTTACCGTTTTCGACGATATTCTTCGAGCCTGACCTACTCCGGTAGCTCGTACCCGTTGCTGACACCAGGGAGCCGGATTTAGGCCTTCGTTCTTGCGCCGTAGAGGACATCGATTTGAAGAGGGCCGAATATCTTCACAAAGGAGGGTTCTTAGGCTCTCTCGTCCCTTGCGTTCAAATATACGTACCTTTGGCTTTGGAATCTGGTCGACAAGCCTTTAAGTAGTTTCTTCCCTGTACCGGTCAGAACAGGAAATATCCGCACACTTTCTGCGCTCAATTGCCAGATGGAGGGAATCTATCCGAGATCACCGTTGATATAGGACGTAGAAGGTTAGATTGAAAATTTCTGGAACTTGTACCCACGGTACTCGGAGTGTACGTACCTTCCTCTACAATGAAAATGACTACAAATAAACGGAAACGACTACCCAGTCAACGTGGGGAATCGTGACCACATTGTTTATCAGCCACGCCCAATCACCGTTCCGTAAATTTATACGTGTATGTATGTAGTACATTCGGCGCTAAATTGCGCATTGCGCAGTAGTAACTGAACCCCTGCAACCTGCTCTCTGCACACTTATATAGGGACACTTGAGCTAACCAATACATATTTATGGATTCTGATCATGAGGTGTAAATTATTATTATTATTATTGTTATTATTATTATTATTAGGTATTACAGTGCTTTTGTAGGGTTTCCTCAAAAAAGCACTGCAAAAAGTAAATGCACATACACAGCTAATCTCACAGACAAAAATAAAATTAAATAACATAAAAAACTTCAAGGGAGGGACAAAGGACAGTAACAGGTACATCGAAATGTACAGGTAAATTTCGGCTAAACTAACAAATCTCGTAATCTCCACATAGCAACCACTTCATTGTCCTTGATTGAATTCAACACTTCAATTGCAAAGTTTTCATTCGCGACATCCCTTAGGGTAGCTCTCGGAGCCTTTCTCTCCACATCCAATACCTCACACTCACTGAGGAAGTGGCTAACGTTTCCCACTGCCTTGTGGCATAACGAACACAACCTTCCTCCTCTCTCCTTCTTTTGTATATACATTCAGGTCTGTTTTCCAATAATAACATTATTTTCTTCGTCTTGAAAAACTATGATACAGACAGATTTGCTTACAACAGCATGCAATATGCATTCATGACTATATGATGACGGGGGGTCTACTTTTAACTACATGTATTGTGGACACAAGTGTATCCATATACACTGTAATAGTATTAGTTACAACAGTTGAAAGTAGTTATAATGGCAGGAAAGTGAGGAACCAAGGGTGATGTTGTGAAGAGGTCTGACTGTATACTAGTGTATGGGAGCACTACCAAGGGTGATGTTGTAAAGAGGTCTGATTGTATACTAGTGTATGGGAGCACTACCAAGGGTGATGTTGTGAAGAGGTCTGACTGTATACTAGTGTATGGGAGCACTACCAAGGGTGATGTTGTAAAGAGGTCTGACTGTATACTAGTGTATGGGAGCACTACCAAGGGTGATGTTGTAAAGAGGTCTGATTGTATACTAGTGTATGGGAGAACTACCAGGGGTGATGTTGTGAAGAGGTCTGACTGTATGTATACTTGAAATTTGTTAAAAGAATGGACGAATCAAGGGATTGATATATAAAACTCGAGGAATGTTCATCCATAATCCAAACATTCGATTCATTCTTGAAGGTTCCCTCGATCAATTGCAGATGTTTAATTCTTTCAAAATCAAAGTTGTATGCGCAAGTATGGTGTATACATTATTATTTGCATGGATGAAAATGCCAACAAACAAGATGAAAAGATTTTGAATAGAAAATGAATATAAAACACTAATAAAACAGGATGCATGGTTGAATTCATGCTCATGCTGCAGGAGGGATGCATTGATACTGCTACTGTTTGATACATCATCTCAATCCATTTAATTCAGTATTTTTATTAATTCAACACTTCGTCGATCAATTACTGTACAATTTACCTTCACAGAGTTGTACGTGGACAGTGTACCCTGATTCATCCATCACTTAGTTAATCTGACATAATTTCAAGGGATTGATATTTATGATCATAATATGATTGCAAAAACTGTAGTTCTTATGTAATATTATACAGAGTGTATATATGTGTGTGTGTTCGTGTGTGTGTGTGTGTGTGTGTGTGTGTGTGTGTGTGTGTGTGTGTGTGTGTGTGTGTGTGTGTGTGTTTGTGTGTGTGTGTGTGTGTGTACATGTACGTACATGTGTGTGTGTTCATATGCGTGTGCATGTGTGTGTGTGTGTAGAGTGTATGTATGTATGCATTGGTACTATGATATCCCACACTAAATCTTCTGCATGCACGTATCAGCAAGCCAAAGTTCTGTCCAGTATGTGAAGACCTCTAACGAAGATACCTCGAAAATGTTACATTTTCCATGAGTCAAAAGAATTCCATTGGGAGTTGAAAGGATTCATGATTGTTTAATTATAAGCAAAATTAGCAAATGGTTCCACATTCTCTCTGTATATGTACGTATGGTGTGGTGAATTGATCACAGCTAGTTAGCGATACCACGCATATTCTCTCACATGTGGGATGGGAACTTTTTCAAGCGTTATTATACGTCCACAGCTGGGTTGGGTTCAATATCAGGTTGACACGCCCCATCTCCCATGAGTTATGCACAAGAAGATGCTTAGCATTTTACTCCTATACTCTCCTATACATTGAAACTATTCAGCACCTCCGAATGTAGCTGGGGTTAGCAGTGACGTACTGGGCAACTCATATCTTAAAAATTGAATTGGGGATAAATATCCAATGAAAATATAATATTATTCTGTGAAAATGCCAAATAATAATAATATTATATATACTACCTCCCCAGGTATATGTATATATATATATGTATATACACACATTATAATAAAAACACACACACACAGGCACAGGCACACACACACACACACACACACGAACGCACACACACACACACACACACGAACACACTAACACACACACGAACACACATACACGCACACAATACACACACACGAACACACTAACACACATACGAACACTCACACGCACGAATACACACACTAACATACATATTATTGTGTATACACAATACTGTATACGAAAATTCATTGGTGATAATCTATACTTGACAGCAATTCCTGCTATTAGGAAACTTCCTGTATGTCACTACCAGAACAGTGATAAAATGATTCCTTGTGTTGTCAAAATATTTCAGGATAAAAGGAACGTTCCAGTCATACATCCTTGAAAATCATTCGAATGAGTGTAATCATAGATACTATATATGGGGTATAGAGTATCTATGGTGTAATTAACCTCAACACATGACTGTTATGCAGGGCTTCCAAGCTAGACACACATAATCTGCAGCTGTTCATTAACCAGAGGATGAAATCATCACATGATCCAATTATCCTACGTAAGACAGAGCAGTCAATGGGTTCTCAAGCAGACTAGCTGGATTAACATACTCTATATGGTATGAAGTGGAGATTATTATTAATATGTCACTAAATGTTGTTATATTCAATATAATACACAGATGCCATAATGATATTATACAGTGGAACCTGTATATAAAGACCACCCAAAGGACCAGGAAAGGTGGTCTCTAAAGACAGGTGGTCTTTATACAGAGGTGCTATACTGTGGTTGAGTTGACATAGTGGATAGTCCATAGTGGTCACTTAGGACAGGTGATCTTTATACAGAGGTGCTTTACTGTAGTGGAGTTGACATAGTGGATAGTCCAATAGTGGTCACTTAGGACAGGTGGTCTTTATACAGAGGTGCTTTACTGCAGTTGAGTTGACATAGTGGATAGTCCAATAGTGGTCACTTAGTACTGTTTCTATGGTAGCAGATGCTATACATATAAAAATATTGTCTTTAAATGCTCACCTGGGTCATCATGCAGGGAACATCGTCATCAATCAGATCATTATTGCAGACAATGGTATCGAAGATGAGAATGTTATCATGGAGTCCACTCTGCATAGTCAAACTGGTGTATGGTGTATTTCCGATAATATCAATATTATTTATTTCAGCGTGTCCACTTCACACTGGTATGTGGACCTGATGGTATCACGCACATCAGACTATGGGGATGCTGTTCGTGTTAAAAATGGTTTCACAATTATCTTCCTGTTTATAACATAGGACTTCCTGTTTATAACATAGGACTTCCTGTTTATTATATCGACCTCAACACATGACTATTATACAGGGCTTCTTCTATAATACATAGTTAAGTTTACATAGGACTTCCTATGTAAACTTGACTATATTATATTATTATTACAATTAATGAAAATATTTCCTCTGATATTTATGGCTTACACAATATATCATATTCCATACGATCAGCCTCCCATAACGAACTTAAACAATTATACCTCACTAACGCTCGGTAATAATAATATTATTATTGCAGTAGTACATACATTAGTCTGACTATCAGTTATAATCAAATGATGAGGTGTTGGTATATATATATATATATATATATATATATATATCATAGATGATAAAATTGGTATACACTGAGTTATCATTATATAGCATCCGTTACCATAGAAACAGTACTATTATACAGCAATTTTATAATGTTTAAAGCGCTAGTAACAGTATAAAGTGTTAGCAACGGATGCTATAATGGTTAAGACATGGACACTCGGGCATTATGACATATAAAATACACTCGCCCTCGGGACTCGGTATTTTTTATGTCATAATACCCTCGTGCCCATGTCTTAACCACTAAGTAATAAATACTGAGTCAATCGAGCAGTCGTGGACAATAATTGAACAAACGGATCAGACAGAACCTCCAATCACATGGGGAGTGACATACAGTTATAGAGTGAAGTTCGTACACATGTTATACAGTGAAAATGGCTTAGTTGAACTAGAACAACAACAACAACAACAACAACAAGAAGCAATATCAGTGTAATAAAATAAAAACAACAGAGGTACGGAGAGAGTTTCAATTTGCAGGTGTGACATTATAAATTCCTTCAATCTGCTTTTCGTTTCTTCTTCGACGGCTTTTGGAACACCTGCCTCATCCCTCCGCCCAAAGACTCAAACTTGCTGCTGATCGGGTTGTGGTGAGACCAAGCCGCCTCAAACTACGTATGGTGACATACAAGGGGAAACCTCGACTGATTGTGAAGTTAGCAGGGTATACACTCAAGAACAACTTTGAAAGATGGTCTCTCGTACTCCACACTTGTACGTACGTATGTACGTACATAACTGTATACATAACACCATGCATACACATTCATACACACAACACACAAATACACACACAACTCACACACACACACACACACACACACACACACACACACACACACACACACACACACACAACTCACACATACGTACACACGCACGCACACATGCACACACACACACACACACACACACACACACACACACACACACACACACACACACACACACACACACACTCACGTCAGTGGTATCTTGGTCAACCAAGTGTGTATACTTGGTACGTCCTGAACGACCAAAATTTTTGACCTTATGAGAAAAAGGCAAAGAGTAGACAACAGTACATATTATTAAATAAACATACGTACGTACATAATATACAATATTTATACATGGGAAGTGTGCAAATGTTTTATGATTTGCACCAGCCCTGAACAGTGTACGTACTTTGCATGTGTGTGTGTGTGTGAGTTGTGTGCGTATTGTATTTGTGTGTGTGTATGTATGTGTGTATGTATGTGTGTATGTACGTACGTGTCTACGTGTGTACACATGCATGTGTGTGTGAAGTTGGTACACGAGCAGTCCTGAGCCTTCCGTATATGAACACCAGATTACCCCATCTTTTAGGGTTACACCTGTCATTCACTGACGGGAGTGAAGACCCACAAATTAGAACTAATAGAGAAGATCAAATCTAAAACGACACAAAGCAGTACTGCCATCAGTGTCAAGCACCATTAGGATCAAGACCCCCAATTGATGAAATAAATCAGGTAATCGAAGGAGACTATCAAATCGATGTGTTTTAATACACACCACTGCTGGTGGTGGTC
>OZ026550.1:1671351-1676351 GCA_964020155.1 Chondrilla cf. caribensis | reverse complement strand
GGAGTGTCTCAAATGACCATGTTTACCCTTTGTTTTGCAATCCATAAGTCAACGGATAGATGAATTCGTGAAACTATAAGTAAACCTTGAACTTGAAAAGTGCTTCAACGATAAAGTTATATTGACTGGCTGATAAAATCTAACACAACATAATGGTCGTTTATTCGATACCAAAGCATGCTTCATAGATTTCGCACAGAGATTCGTGAACTAACCCTTTTCGTTCAAAACCGGCACGGCACCAGCCGTGAACTTCGACTGCTGTTGAACGTTGAGACTCATCTTTCTTCGAGCTTCGTCCGTCAAGAGTGAGATAAACTACTAAGGGTAAAACCCTGCAATGCGTTGAAGGCGTGTCCGCGGTCTGCGGGAAACCAATTTGTATAGTGTACGTACCAGAAGTAGACTATAGTTGCAGTTTAGAGAGAGAGAGTGGTACACTTCAATCTAACGGTAGGCGGTGGAGGTAGCCAATGGCAGAAGCAAAGACGTCTTCGTCATTGGAGAAGAGGCCCGCTAAAGGGATTTTAAAAAAGGGCAAGGATCGATCTTTAAGACCGCGCTTTGAGGAGAATACATCTAAGTGTGTGTGTGTGTGTGTGTGTGTGTGTGTGTGTGTGTGTGTGTGTGTGTGTGTGGTGTGTGTGTGGTGTGTGTGTGTGTGTGTGTGTGTGTGTGTGTGTGTGTGTGTGGTGTGTGTGGTGTGTGTGTGTGTGTGGTGTTTGTGTGTGTGTGTGGTATTTGTGTGTGTGGTATTTGTGTGTGTGTGTGTTGTGTGTGTGGTGTTTATGTGTGTGTGTGTGTGTGTGTGTGTGTGTGTGTGTGTGTGTGTGTGTGTGTGTGTGTGTGTGTTCCTGTTACTAAGGGATCCCTTTATTCTCCAAGTATGCCTTAATAACAGCTTTCAGTCTACAATTTATGATTGAAACCAAACACATCAAATCTCATTTGTGATAAGATTATGAAGACCGCCAGTCGTTTAGTGTCAGCCCTATCATCATCACCGTGACCGTCTCCACCCTGCATTGATTGTGGATTTGGATTAATTGTATTAATTAATTTTTTTAATCACCATGGAGATTATAATAACAGTGATAGTAGTGTTTATTATTGTACACGATATCGGTATATAGTGGAGCCCCACTATGAAGACCACCTCCGTACTAGGACCGCCTCAGTAATAGAACCACCTCGGTAATAGAACCACCTCAGTATTAGGACCACCTCAGTAATAGAACCACCTCAGTTATAGGACCACCTCAATATTGGAACCACCTCGGTAATGGGACTACCTCAGTAATAGGACCACCTCAGTATTGGGACCACCTCAGTAATAGGACCACTATTTCCCAGTCCCAGGAATTCCTGTACAGCACATTATCAACATCCGAATTAGGACCACCTCCCTGTTCAGACCACTCAACTGTCCTACAGGTGACCTTGATTGCAAGGTTCTAGTATTGCAGTATGGTATGTGGCTATTTGAAGTCCAATAATATTGTTATTAGTGGGCGTGTTGCGTCTACTGGTTGATGATGCTGGATATGTCAGTGTCCTACATACGTACATGCAAATGTGTTTGTTTTTCTTACATGTACGTGTGTGTACGTAATTGCTTGGCACTATGTATCCCTTATCACAAAACACACCTGCACACACATACACTTGCAAACACACATGCAAACACATGCAAACACGCACTAGCACACACACACACACACACACACACACACACACACACACACACACACACACACACACACATACACGCACGCACACACATGCGCACACACACGCATGCGCACAACCACCCACACACACCCACACACCCACACACACACACTTATACATACGTACATGTAAGTACCTACTCTCACACACACACACATCTCAACTCTCATTGTCTCCTCCGTTCCCCCACAGCGCGGAAGACAAAGAGGGAGTAAAATGGGATGAAATGAACATCCTCTCAACAAACCATCCTGCTGATAAGGACTATGGCCACATGAAAATTGATGAGCCTAAAACCCCATACAGGTTGGTATCCTGTGAATGACTGCAGTGTTGTCACAATGTGGGGAGATCTGTACCACGCTACTGTACAGGTTTGTAACACGCTACTGTACAGGTTTGTAACACGATCCTGTACAGGATTGTAACACGCTACTGTACAGGTTTGTAACACGCTACTGTACAGGTTTGTAACACGATACTGTACAGGTTTGTAACACGCTACTGTACAGGTTTGTAACACGCTACTGTACAGGTTTGTAACACGATACTGTACAGGTTTGTAACACGATACTGTAAAGGTTCGTAACACGATACTGTACAGGATTGTATCACAATACTGTACAGGTTCGTAACACGGTCCTGTAATGGATTGTACCGTGATACTGTACAGGTTCGTACCACGATCCTGTACAGGATTGTACCACGATATATTATGTCTCATGATATCGCATATGGATCAGATGTTGTTGTCTACAAGTATAATTGTGTGGACATATTACTACGTGTACATACATTAACCTCCTACGTACATAGCTGCTAGTTGGTTTTTCAGAGGAGATGTCAGTTGGTCAGCATGGCTTAGTCCTTCAATTGACAGGTCCAAACTGATGACATTGCGTAGCTTTGTTACCTACCGACCTACTTAATTGATTGACTCTTGAAATCAATTAATCAAAGGTCAGCGGTCTTTCCACTAACTACTTGTTGGAGGATCATTGCGGAAATCCTCAATATCGTGATACCAAGCAGACTGTGTGATACTGTATCATGAATTTCATGTACATACATACGTATGGCAACATATCGTCTATTTTGATTATCGTGGCAACACTATTACTTCATTTGTACAACCGAACATCGAATTCACTTGTGTACGTACAAGAATACGGTTATGTATGAGGATGTATGCAGTCCAACTTGCTTAGTAAGTACCTTGAAGGGCACACCAAATCTGTACTTCTTATCAGAGGTACTTACTATCAGTACTGGTTGACATAGTGTACATGAGCTAGGGACTGAGTGAAGTGTGTCTACTACGTACATAACCAGAAGCACACGCAGTTGCAAACACATGGACACACACACACACACACACACGCCACACACATGCATACGCGCACTAGCACACACACAAGCACACATACGTACTCACACACACCAGCACACACATACATGCATATGCACAATCAAACGCACAAAAAAACTCAAACACACACACACACACACACACACACACACACACACACACACACACACACATACACTCAAACCTAACCTACGTATCCAATCATCAAGGTATGTGTTGAACCGTAGTATACAAGTCTTTTGCTTGGTTTGTGTGCAGATACACTTCATCCGAAGACGAATCAGAAGGAGAGGGAAGATTTTTAAAGAAGGTCAACGAAAGGTGAGGTACACGTTGATGCTTCGCATATTATGGTAAATCTCATTTATTTGCCACAAACGAGTTGAGTGGATTAACTTGGTATTCACTAAGACTTGTATATTGTGGTTGTATTGGGAAGGTATTGTGAAGTTTTACTGTGCTTCAACTGGTCCCATAGGTGGTCTCAATTGTGAGGTTCTACTGTACTTCAACTGGTCCCATAGGTGGTCTCAATTGTGAGGTTCTACTGTACTTCAACTGGTCCCATAGGTGGTCTCAATTGTGAGGTTCTACTGTACTTCAACTGGTCCCATAGGTGGTGTCAATTGTAAGGTTCTACTGTACTTCAACTGGTCCCATAGGTGGTCTCAATTGTGAGGTTCTACTGTACTTCAACTGGTCCCACAGGTGGTCTCAATTGTGAGGTTCTACCGTACTTGAACTGGTCCCATAGGTGGTCTCAATTGTGAGGTTCTACTGTACTTCAACTGGTCCCATAGGTGATCTCAATTGTGAGGTCCTACTGTACTTCAACTGGTCCTATACAGCCTTTACAATGAGTCCATCTACGTAAGTATGTACATACGTGAGCATGTATATTTGTACTGTCATTGGTCAAGTCAGGGAAGTTCTTATAGAAAGATTGTGATTTTTGTGTTCCACATTACAAGTGGTGGTGTCACTGCCTCCCAACCCAGATCTTCTCAACGACCAGATGTGGGGTAGTCTATCATCACCTACCGCATGCTTCATCCTGTCATGTCATTACAACTTTAGTGTTTGGTATAATGAGCCTTGTTTCAAATCTGGTTTCAAATCTGGTTTCTATTTCCATTTCACTTGACAATGGAAGTTGGATTGGGAATGTGACAGGAGGGGTTGACAACTCCAGACCATAAGTCTAGCCTAATTTGAATTCCATTTCTGGTGTGAAGTGAGTCTGTTTATTGTTTGACCTTGGGTTATGAATGTTTGTCAACGATAGTGCTGTTTTGATTACAGTACTGGTCCTGTGTGTACTTAGGGAGTGTTACCACTGGTTTTCTGTAAACCTATATTTGTGTGTGTGTGTTTGTGTGTGTGTGTGTGTGTGTGTGTGTGTGTGTGTGTGTGTGTGTGTGTGTGTGTGTGTGCCTGTGTATATATACGGACGTACATACGTATGTGTGTGTGTGCATGTGATGTGTTTATGTGATGTGTGTTTGTGCATATGTGTATATGATGTACCATGTGATGAGCATGTAACCCTGCTCACACCACCTCAGGGTGTAACATACATACATATGTAGGTTTGTTTGAAGTGGAAATAGCTTTAATTGTCTAAAATGTCACCCTGTTGTCTTCTGTTATCCAACACTGGTTGAAGGTCATTATGGGAGGATGTGAGAAAACTGGAGGAATGTACATGTGCATATTATGGTGGTGAACAGTCTGATGTTAACACTTTTTGCGCTGGGTGTAAGAAACGCTAGTATAACTCAGTATAACACTTCAGTGGTAGAGGTGTCCCCATCGCAGTGTTGACCTCACTGTAGAGGTGTCCTCCCTGTAGAGGTGTCCCCACTGTAGAGGTGTCCCCACTGTAGAGGTGTCCTCACTG
>OZ026550.1:1651351-1666351 GCA_964020155.1 Chondrilla cf. caribensis | reverse complement strand
AGGATGCACGGTACTATTAGATTGTGCATGCATGCGTAACGTGTAGTTGTTATTTTCAGTATCAACTACATATGTATAAATATGAATATTAATTGTAGAATTAAACTTATATCATAATTTATTTTTAATCTCATGCGTAACGACCACGTTATCGTTGTGGCATTTTCATATTCAAACTCAAGGATGCGTGGGTTGAAGGAAGTGGGACGTCGTCCTAGACTAATTGCTATGTGCCTTTAATTAAAAGCCCATGACATTATAAAGGACCAATCACAAAGACCGAGCTATGTGGTGTTTAACCTCGTGATCTTTGCGCAGTGAAGTCAACCTTTGTTCATTGAATTCAAACACCTTAAGCTGTGTCATTCGCAGTTAATTTCAGATACTTCTGCGAACAAATGAACTGTATAATTCGATCAAAGTAACTGCATGAGCAATCTATTTCTGTACACAGTAATTGGCGCTATCCGGGAAAATCAATTATTGTCAGCTCGGTGTAATATGTTTATTCCACGCGTGTGTATATAATCTAGAATACAACACACGTACTTAACTACAACGGAGTATTGTATTATGGTGTCTGTGTACGCGCGTGTGTCGCAACGAAATAGCTGAGCATGACGTCATCCTCGTGGTACCGCAAAACCTTAATAACCCGTCGAGGAAGTATTTCAAGAGTGGTTTTCGCCTGTATAGTGTATGGTGCTATTTTTAATCTTGGTCGTAGAAGACTATTACGTAAGGAATCGTTCTCTCGTTTAACAGTACGGCGATCTTCTTGGTAGAGCACGGATCATGGCAGCAGTGAAAAGTGGCATGAAGAAAATCTTCAAGAACATCTCAGGCTCGAGTGGAAGCGAAGGGAGCAAGTCAGAAACGAAGACCGAAACTTCTTCTAAAAGCGGGGGGATCAGCTTTGGCGGGACGGAAGTTGTCGAAGAATACGACGAAGACGAATCTGGTGATGTGATTGAGGCCTTCAGACCGAATGGTAGTGGGAGTGACCAGCAACAATCGTCCACTTCTCCCGGGACGCAGAAGAAGGCGGCGCGAGTGACAGTGTCTCTTCCAGAGGAGGACAAACCGAAGAAAGTGAAACGAAAACCAACGCAAGGGACCCCGGGATCGGTTAGTTTGTCGATATTGAGCCATGTGGGGAGAAATATACACTTAAAACCAGCATTTTGTGCATACGTAGTGTGTGACCGAGACGAACTTGGTACGTACTTACGTACTTCTGTCAGGGATAGCATGTTTGTGGGTGTTAAGGTTCACCGTCACGTATTTTCTGTGTACTGGGAGTGAATGACATTAATCAGTACTATGTGTGAGCACAGGTCAACTTGCTCAGTGAGTACCATGTGTAGTACATTACAAACTCCTGGTTAGTACACACTCCTGGTTAGTACATACTCCTGGTTAGTACATACACCTCACTCAGTCCCTAGCTCATGTACACTATGTCAACCAGTACTGATAGCAAGTACAGTACAACTTGCTTAGTGAGTACCCTGGTTAGTACACACTCCTGGTTAGTGAGTACACTTCACTCAGTCCCTAGCTCATGTACACTATGTCAACCAGTACTGATAGTAAGTACAGTACAACTTGCTTAGTAAGTACCCTGGTTAGTACACACTCCTGGTTAGTGAGTACACTTCACTCAGTCCCTAGCTCATGTACACTATGTCAACCAGTATTGGTAGTAAGTACAGTACAACTTGCTTAGTAAGTACCCTGGTTAGTACACACTCCTGGTTAGTGAGTACACTTCACTCAGTCCCTAGCTCATGTACACTATGTCAACCAGTATTGGTAGTAAGTACAGTACAACTTGCTTAGTAAGTACCCTGGTTAGTACACACTCCTGGTTAGTGAGTACACTTCACTCAGTCCCTAGCTCATGTACACTATGTCAACCAGTACTGATAGTAAGTACCTCTGATAAGAAGTACAGATTTGGTGTGCCATTCAAGGTACATACTTATGTATGTACTAAGCAACCTACATAGGTTTCACTGACCCCTGTTTCATTATGCTACGTTAATATCTCATTCCATTATTGTTCCCACATCAGTGTGTGTACTGGTTGTTGTATACCTCGCTCAGTCCCAAGCTAATACCAACCAGTACTGACAGTGAGTACAGGACAACTTGCTTAGGAAGTAACCCGGGTAGTACACACTCCTGGTTATTGCATACTCCTGGTTAGTATGTACATTCTCCTGGTTAGTACATTCTCCTGGTTAGTACATTCTCCTGGGTAGTATATTTTCCTGGTTAGTACATTCTCCTGGTCAATACATTCTCCTGGTTAGTACATTCTCCTGGTTAATACATACATTCTCCTGGTTAGTACATTCTCCTGGTTAGTACATACATTCTCCTGGTAAGTACATTCTCCTGGTTAGTACACACTCCTGGTTACTACACACTCTTGGTTACTACACACTCTTGGTTAGTACAAACTCCTGGTTAGTACACACTCCTGGTAAGTACTCTGGTTAGCACACACTCCTGGTTAGTACACACTCCTGGTTAGTACACACTCCTGGTTAGTACATACTCCTGGTTAGCACACACTCCTGGTTAGTACACACTCCTGGTTAGCACACACTCCTGGTTAGTACACACTCCTGGTTAGTACGCACTCCTGGTTAGTACACACTCCTGGTTAGTACACACTCCTGGTTAGTACACACTCCTGGTTAGTACACACTCCTGGTTAGTACACACTCTTGGTTAGTGCAGACTCCTGGTTAGTATGATCTACTGACGAGTACAGTCTGCTTGTTGATGTTCCAGTAGACCTAGGTCATACAGAATACAGTTCTCCACCTAATCACAAACGGGTTGCGATGAAATGTGGATATCCATATGTACATATTTGTACATGGTTGGCAGTTTGTATTCTGAGGACAGATATGTACCTACGTATGTATGTTTTGAGTTTTAAACCATGCTTAGCAAAGATTGTTTGTAACCTAAGTACACAAAATTGAATAAAAACATGTTCGTAAATATGTACGTACGTACACTTTGTTTGTTTATACTTTAAGCACCATGTGGAGAATACCGATTAACAGCGGGACGTGATTTGATAGCCTTCAACCTGGAGAAGACAGGGAAGCAAATTTTTCTAACAGCCACTTTCACATGCAATACGTACGTGCAGTAGAAACTTGTTAAGGCCAACACCTTCTAGGAAAATTACTGCTCAGCTTGAACCAGTTTTTGAGCAATATTTGGTTTGCTGTAGTAGTGTACATGTAGTAAGTACGTAAATCCTGATAAGAAGAACATCTGATAACAAGAACTGATTTTGTGGGTCCCTTGTACTTTGTCTTAATGTGTTTCTACTGTATATACGTACGTGTGTATATACGTACATACATACTGTATGTGAGAAGTGCAATAAACTGCTATTTCTTAGTCTACCCTATACTTTGTGAGCTGAAAAGAGTAAAGATGTGATTATGTGCGTACCTGTGTATGTACGAGGTGTTGGCATTAAGACGACTGTCTTGTTTCAAGTTGGTTTATTAGTGCATATTATTGTGTATTTATTTACATGAGTACATTCAAACATGAGTCCTCATTCACACATGTACATACGTATGTACGTACGTACGTAACAGTGTGTTGTTTTGTTTTAAATGTGGTGAATACGTACGTACGTACATACACACATACGTACGTATGTACACACTTATTTTCTCTTCTGCTAAGGTACATACATACGTGCCTTTGATTTATCTGCTGCTTGCAATACACCGTTAGAAACTTTGTCTTTCAAATATTGTCAACTTATGTACAATTCCAGTACACACTCTTGCGATGGCATGGGACAAACAATGCTTAATTTGTGAATTTATAACGTATCGTTAGCGGTTAGCAGTGGACAGAAATCAGTTAACTTTAAACTAATAAATTTCAACTGCTAAAGAATTAACTGGTAACTTTCACCCGGTACCTTTGAGGTTTCAAGCTGTAACATACGTACGTATGTGCATTTTCAGGTATGTGTAGTGTGTCCAGTTGGAGTCGAGGTAGAACCTCACAATGGAGAGCGGTGTTAACCACACATTGTTGTCTGTCATGTCTGCAATGTCAGCACTGTTGATGTACGTATGGATGTATTCTCAATGCACGCATACTCCAAGGCTTTTTGTCCACATGTACATACGTACTCCAAGGCTTTTTGTCCACATGTACATACGTACATACGTACATACTCACCTTTTCTGTGGTGCTACAGAATGTAGCAGATTGTACTTAGTCTACACCATGACAACCCCTACCACACCTGGAGAATACTGTTTCATGACTCAAAGAGTAATCCCGGAATGGAGAACAGTTTATTTTCATGTGTAATCCTCAATATTTCACCCTATTATACGTATGTACAAGCATACACTCTTTCATAGTTCTACCTATGTACGTATGATGTATTAATTTTATTAATTAATTAATTAATGTGACACTTGTCTCGGTGGTGAGAGTTTCTGTTTCTTTGCGGAATTAAAACTGATTCACGTACGTATGTGCCGTTTGTACGTGAGTAGCCAATCATTCTACAACCCACCCACCCACCTACATTTGGTAGGCATACGTAAGTACGTAGGTATTCATCCTCTCCCGTGAATGACAGCCGACTCTTTGATGTGCTCCTGTGTGTCTTCTCGATCCACTCGACCGCACAGAATAACATGTGTAAGGGTACATACATACGTACATACATACGTACATACTCAATGCCTTGTCACACAAGAGAGAGCTTGTTGTCGAGATTCTTGGTTCTGGTTTGTGTTTGTGTGTGTGCAAAACTGTGACAACATGAAATCTGTTGACCATAAATGCACTACATCATCCCATACTCATGTACGTACGTACATACATACTTATGTATGTACGTAGTACAACAGTGTTTGCAGTGTACATGTAAGTACGTACATGCTGTACGTATGTAATATGTAAGATGTGTGTACATTGGTGGCAGATGTCGTGGAATGAGGCTGGATTATGAAGAACATCGGACTAACAAGTCATCACTATGTATAGTATGTGGTTACATGCATGCTTGTGTACGTACGTAGGTAGGTAGGTAGGTAGGTAGGTAGGTACGTATTTGCTGAGTGGGAATACGTATCTTTGATGGTTTATCAAACCATCTTATTCAGGTATACGTACGTATGTATGTTTGTGAAAGATTACGTGTGTGTTTATTCATAAGAATATAGCTACATTTAAGCTTAATCTACGTTCTTGGATAGTGTAAGCATATACGTACGTATGCACACACACACACACACACACACACACACACACACACACACACACACACACACAGCAGAGTATATACACAAGCACCTTAACATATGTACAGCAATAGAAGTTACCTTTTGCGTTGAATATTAGACAGATGAGCCTTCCAATGAGGTCTTGCTACCATGTACGATGACATTTCTGCACTCTACAGCCCACTCACTCCCCAGGTGGAATGCGTGGTTGAGGGATTTCACAAGTTTCAGAGTTGGCTGTCATGTGTACTTGTGTCATCCAAAAACCCTTCACGTATGTTGCATGTATACTGTGATTCCTTGATAATCCGACACTCTATAGGGGAACAGGTACATGTTATATTACAGAGGTTGTCAGGTCACGAAGGTTTCGTGGTACAGTGGAACCTCTCTATTACAAACCTCTGAAATGTGGAAACTTCTGTAATAAGGACACCATTTTGTGTCCCAGTGTAGTACTAAAGTGTATAAAATGGCCTCTGAATCGAGAAAACCTCTGTAATAAGGACTAAAATTAAGGTCCCAAAGTGTCCCTAATAGAGAGGTTCCACCGTATACGTACGTATAATACCACATACAAAGCTTGCAAAGATGGAGGTGTATTGGAATTTGGTCAGTTTGAAGGGGATCAATGTCGGATTACAAAGGTGTTGGATGGTAGGGGTTGTCATGGTATAGACTACAATATTGGCTGTGTCTCAGAATGCGGTCAGATTATAGAAGATGCTGGATTATGGGATTGTTGGATTATGGTGGTTTGTGTAATGCAGCCTATAGTGGTGCTTGTGTCTCAGAATGCATGTTGTCAGATTATGGAAGATGTGTTAGGAGGTGCAGTCAACTGATGAGGATGGCGACAGCTATACAGTGAATTCTTGTTAATCCACCATTGCTTCATCCACCAAACCTATAATCCATCACAGTTTCCCAGTACCAATATAATGTACAAGTACCAATGAACATCCAGTTAATCTGCCTAACTCGTTAATCCACCATATTCTTTGAAAACAAATTGCGGCAGATTAACAAGAATTTACTGTATCAAGTGTTGGGTCCCTGGTTTGGATTCTGGCAGTGATGATGATAAATTGTGGATTTTTTCCTGCATCTCTATGTACATACATACGTACGTATGTTGTACGTACATACATGTCTGCCAACACATAGAAAGACATACCTATAAAGTACGTACAATCAAATTCAACAAAAACTGAATTAAATACTTATGTATTTATGTACGTATTAGACATTGTCTGTTATCTCTGTGTGTATATGTGTGCTCTGTGTGTCTTTCTGTGGATGTGTTGGCAGGTACGTATGTACGTACATACGTACCTGCCAACACAGGTTTGTACGTATGTACATAGGTTCGTACGTATGCAGGAGAAATCCACATACTGTACAGTACATATGTACGTACATATGTACATACGTGCATGTGTGTTTAGTTGTTGTGTTGATTCTTGTATTTGTAAGTGCCTCGAAAAATTTGCCTACAAGGCTAAACTCCTCCCACATTGAATAAGACTTTTTGACTGAATCTTTGTGTACAGTACCACGCCATCATACGTATGACAGAGGAGCACAATCATATGTGTGTGTGTGTGTGTGTGCAATATATGTACGTACATACATACGTACATTGCATTCTGGTTAATCCGCCGCAATTCATTTGTGGCGGATTAACAAGAATTCACTTTACTTAGTAGTGGCAGTTGTAATTTTGTTATTGGAGGGTATACTTTCACTGTGATTCAATCTTTGGTGAGTTGCAGTTTCAGGTTAAGTTCTGGCAGGACGGTGGATGTTCACTTGTCCAAACACACTACAACCTCAGGATGCCCCAATACAGCCCAAGTGTTGTTAACCTTATTTGTAACTCCATATTTGTGCATAAGTACGTAGGTCTTGTGTACATGAATATGTATGTATGTGTGTGTGTACGTACCTACACATTCAAATGATTGGTTTTGGTGATGTAGCATTTTCATACTTCCTTATTTAGATGGTATGTGTGTGTGTGTGTGTGTGTGTGTGTGTGTGTGTGTGTGTGTGTGTGTGTGTGTGTGTGTGATGTGTGTATGTACGTACGTACGTACATATGCACATACATACGTACATGTGTGTGTACATACCGATGTACATACAATATTACGTATGTACAGCATGTTGGGTGCTTCATCTCCATACTCAGGCACATACATACACACATACATACTGATACGTAAATGCAGTGAATTCTTGTTAATCTGCCACTGCTTTATCCACCAAACCTTTAATTCACCACAATTTCCCAGTACCAATATAATGTACAAGTACCAATGAATATCCAGTTAATCTGCCAAACTTGTTAATCCGCCATATTCTTTGAAAACGAATTGCGGCAGATTAATGAGTATTCGTACTGGCTTGTAGTGTCTCCCTCCTCTGCGTAGATCATTTTCATTGGGTAACCTGATCACCTGTCACCCAAATTGAGTTCCCCCTTGTTACCGGCGTTCACACGCATACTGACACACACACTGTATCTCTCATTCCTTTGACCATATGTCAGTGTGTGCTATATATGAACACCCTGGTTGCACTCAGCAGCTGACACGTGTATATCTGTATCCACACACACATGCATGTGGTCAAGTCTTCCATTGGGTGGTATTCATTAACACTGGCTAATGTTACCTGTGACTTGTACATACGTATGCATGTACGTACATGTGTACTTATGGTAATAGGAACCCTATGCCTTTATACACTGTAAAACACACACACACACACACACACACACACACACACACACACACACACACACACACACACACACACACACACACACACACACACACACACACACACACACACACACACACACACACACAGACACACATGTACATACGTTCGTGTGGTAATAGGAATGGTATGCCTCCATATACTGTATAAATGGTCTACGTATGTACGTACATACGTATGTACACCAAGATGAAGTTAGTTGTATCCTTCGTATGTATCTGGGAGTGATGCAGCAGATATGAACCACGTAATACATGTGTACACAGTGTATGTGGTAGGTAGGTAGGTACGTACGTACGTACATGTGTGCATTAGCTTGACCTCTGCTTCCTGAACCAATGTGGGGTCATTGGGATTCTGTGTCATTGCATGTGTGTATGTACGGCATGTCCAGCATGTACGCATGGTACTGTACACATGCGTGTACGTACGTACGTACTTGTTATCATACATACGTACGTACATACATACATGTACCCCGATGCGTAGGCGTTTTCAATCAACTACAAAAGCGCCGACAGGAGTACATTCGCGATGTACTGGGGTACATTTGTGATGTACCCCAGTTTTTGTAAGTGGCATTATTTAATCTAACAAGCTTCGGATAGTTACTGAGCGAACGACGAAACTCGCCGAACCCACGAGCCTCGGAATATTTACCGCGCGAACGAGGAAGCTTGCCGAACCCAAAAGCCTCAGAATATTTCCGAACGAACAAGGGAAACTTGCCAAACCCACGAAACTTAGAATTTTACCGAACGAATGAGGAAACTTGCCAGAACCAAGAGCCTTAGAATATCTACGGAAAGAACGAACGAAATAGGAAACTTGCCAAAACAACGAGCCTAGGAGTATTAACTTTACTGAACGAAAGAGGAAACTTGCTGAAACGAGCCTGAGAGTATAAAATTTACCGAACGAAAGACGATTGCTGCAGTGTTATTAGGCCTTCTTGCTGCTCTTCGTTGAAAACCTCCATCGATAGGCCTACCAGCCCGCGTAAATGAATGTGCCTACGGGGTACATACTAGTTCTGCGCCCGAGGCTAATCTATTCCTAACACTTAGTGCATCCGCACAGTACACACCGAAAGCGGGGTATAACTACTACGTACGTATGTACGTATATGCGTACAGGTGTACGTACTGAAGTTGGTGAATGCATATACGTACATATCTTCCTTGCACCTACTTACGTATGTACGTGTGTGTGTGATGCTATTGTATGGGCAATAACACATTCAGGTTCTGTATGTATGCCCTCTATCATGTGTACTTATGTACAGGATATGCGTATGTGTGTACCTAAAGTGAGTCTTTTGTACTCTGCTCTGTGTAGGACATAAAGAAGAAGATACAAAAGTGCAAAGATGAGAAGTCCACCAGATTGGATTTGGCCAAGATGGATGTGAGTGTCCTGTCCACCACCAACCACTGCTGTCCACCACCCACTGCTGTCCACCACCGCCCACTGCTAGCCACCACCCACTGCTCACCACCACCCACTGCTAGCCACCACCCACTGCTAGCCACCACCCACTACAGCCACCAACACTGATACACTTATTGTTCAGTGTCTTTCGATGTCACTCAGTGTAACTTACCATTGCATACAGGAGGATCACACATATTATGCTTGGTAACATACGTATGTACATACTTTTGTACCTAGCTTACCATCCGGAGTGATGAGTTAAGCGTTCTTTAAATAGCATACAGTCACAACCAATGAAGTCACATCATTCGAGCATTTGTTAGCCAATCATGCGTTCTCAATGAACTATGATGCATTCTCATCAAGCTGCGTCTTCTTTCTCATCCCTATAGATTGCCGTCTTACCAACAGCTATCAAAGACGTAAGTGTTTTTCAACCAGGGCGGGCCAATGTTCCTACGTGTGTTACATAGCTGACCATTTCCCCTCTGTACACACGTACTCGTGGGAAAGTCACCCTACATACGTACATGGTTCCCGGGAGAGATTACTGTCTCCCACCCACTTGACCTTTCCTAGTATGTACAGCGTTACCTCCTTGTGTGTAAGTGAGTACGTAAGTACCCTGTTTGGTGTGTACGTACACATGTACTTTTGTTAATGCAAGCACTTCACTCAGTAACTAAGAGCATGTACTAACCCAGGTACTTACTAAGCAAGTTGCACTGTGTGTACGTACAGTCTAACTTGCTTGGTAGGTACGTACGTACCTTGAAGGGCACACCAAATCTGTACTTCTTATCAGAGGTACTTACTATCAGTACTGGTTGACATAGTGTACATGAGCTAGGGACTGAGTGAATTATACTCACTAACCAGAAGTATGTACTAACCAGGGTACTTACTAAGCAAGTTGTACTGTACTTACTATCAGTACTGGTTGACATTGTGTACATGAGCTAGGGACTGAGTGAAGTGTGTGTGCTAACCAGGAGTACGTATGTACTAACCAGGGTACTCACTAAGCAAGTTGTAATGTACACAGTACATACATACGTACATACGTACGTACGTATATACCAGTATGGTTTCTAAGGTGGCTTTTATATTTAGGGTTCACTAAATATCAACTTGTGAAATAGTAACAAAGTGATGCAAATTCAAGTATTTTTGTATGTACACTTATGAGTGTATGTATGTCTGTGTGCATGTCTGTGTTTGTAGTGAATTACATATGTTTCTCATGCACAAAGGCGTAATGTACGTATGTGTGTACGTATGTTCATGTGCGTACATTTGTACATGTACCAATGTACAAATGTACTCACAGGAATGTAATGAACAGTTTACTCATCTTTACATGTATGTATGTACCAATCTGCGTAGGTCCCCAATTTAGAGGAGTTATATCTCTATGGCAACCGACTTGAGACTGTCCCTCCTGAAGTCGGCCATCTCCACAAATTGCTGAGATTGGCTCTTAACGAAAATCACATAACCTCTTTACCACCAGAACTCAAGGACCTTGGAAGTCTCCGTGTTCTCGACCTTAGGCATAACAAATTGAGGGTAAGTGTGTGTGTGTGTGTGTGTGTGTGTGTGTGTGTGTGTGTGTGTGTGTGTGTGTTCGTGTGTGTGTGTGTGTGTGTGTGTGTGTGTGTGTGTGTGTGTGTGTGTGTGTGTGTGTGTGTGTGTGTTTTGAATACATACGTACGTACTTGCAATACATACGTACGTATGTACATTCTGTGTCAATGCAGTCTTCCCATTCTTCCATAGGCGATCCCAGATGTTATCTACCAGCTGGGTAGTCTCCAGACCTTGTATTTGAGATTCAACAAGATCACCCAAGTAGCACCCTCGGTAGGGAGTTTACAGAACCTCCAAATGTTGTCTCTGCGAGAGAACAAAATCAAGGAAATACCGTCCACTCTTGGTGGGTTGATGTGATCCAGCTGTTGTAATATGCAGTTACATGCAGGCATGCTTTAATGTACATGTGCATGCACACATGCACGCACTCACATGCGCATGCACACGCACACACACTCAAACACACACACACACACACACACACACACACACACTTCCTCTTCTCCTTCCAGGTACTCTAGTTAACCTTCAAGTGTTGGATTTGGGACAGAATGCGATCGAGGTGGTACCAGACGAGTTGTGCAATTGTACCAGTCTGACTAGTTTGGACCTTCAGCACAACGAGATCACTGAGCTGCCTCTGAACATCGGACAGCTCAAGAACCTCAAGAGACTTGGATTAAGGTACGTATGTACGTATGTTTATATGTACGTATGCAAGTGTACTTTCAGTAAGTGCGTGTATGTGTGTGTACTCATTCAGGTTCTTTTATTGGAAATCAACGCAATGGCAAAACGTTGATATATTTTACCTTTTCTTCTCACTGTCACACATACGGCATGTACTGTACGTACGTACGTATGTGTGTGTGTACATACAGCCTCATTGTTAACATGTACTGCGTATACTGTATAGTACATACGTGTGTGTGTACATACAGCCTCATTGTTAACATGTACTACGTATACTGTATAGTACATACGTATGTGTGTGTGTACATACAGCCTCATTGCTAACATGTACTGCGTATACTGTATAGTACGTACGTATGTGTGTGTGTACATACAGCCTCATTGTTAACATGTACTGCATATACATAGTACGTACGTATGTGTGTGTGTACATACAGCCTCATTGTTAACATGTACTGCGTATACTGTATAGTACGTACGTATGTACGTACACACAGTCTCTCTGTAACACGTATAGTATGTACTGTACTAAATGTATGCATGTGCTCGCAGTCTCATGTATGTACATACATATCTATGCGTTCAAGCAATCTTCTGGTCTCTGTACAGATACAATAAACTGGCTCACATTCCAGAGAGTGTGAGAGCGTGTGTGATGTTGGAGGAGCTCAGTCTTGATGGAAACGTGCTCACTGATCTACCAGTAAGGATTAACCGAGGGAGACCTCACTGTGTGCAGCCCTCACCACATGCACACCTCACCACATGCACACCTCACTGTGTGCACCCTCACCACATGCACTACTCACCACATTCACACCTCACCACATGCACACCTCACTGTGTGCACCCTCACCACATGCACACACATTGGTGCCTTTCACCCACGCACTATAACTTTCATACGTACTTGCTTTTTAGGTAAATTGTGTGAGAAATGTCTACATAATTACATATTAGCTGTCAACTTCTTTGTTTACTGTGTCAATGTTACACCTACCCTCTCTCTCTCTCTCTCTCTCTCTCTCTCTCTCTCTCTCTCTCTCTCTCTCTCTCTCTCCCTCCCTCCCTCCCTCCCTCTCCCTCTCTCTCTCTCTCTCTCTCTCTCTCCCTCCCTCCCTCCCTCCCTCCCTCTCCCTCTCTCTCTCTCTCTCTCTCTCTCTCTCTCTCTCTCTTTCTCTCTCTCTCTCTCTCTCCCCTTCCCCTTTTTCTCTAGGAACACTTATACGCTTCTCTACCGCGAATAACGCAGATTCAGTTAGGAAGGAACAGCTTCACCACCTTCCCCATCAGTCACCCGGAGGATTTGGCCAGCATACAGAATCTCTCCCTGGACCACAACTCCATCGGGAAGGTCCCCCTCCACATCTTCACACAGGCACCCAATCTCACCGTGGTGAACCTGAGAGACAACCAGATCACCTCCCTCCCACTGGACTTCAACACCTGGTCCACGTTGACCGAACTTGATCTGGGGACAAACCAGATACAGACCCTACCTCGTGAGTACAGTCAGACCTCTCTACAGCATCCACCTTGGTAGTGCTCCCATACAGTAATATACAGTCAGAACTCTTTACAACACCACCCTTGTGCTCCCATACACTAGTATACAGTCAGACCTCTTTACAACATCACCCTTGGTAGTGCTCCCATACACTAGCTCTTCAATCTCTGTTATGTGCTCGTGTACATACGTACGTATGTACATGTAGTTGGGCTGTGGCAAATGTGAATTGCAAATTGACTCCTAAGAGTGAGATCAACTCCCCAACCTCTTCAGCTGAGCTGTGCCAAAACGCTGCATCAGCTAATGCCTGAACACCTCTGTCCTTTTGATTCACCTACCAATCTCCCACTCACCGGGTTACAAGTATGATAAACTAGAACCTCTTCATAAAGGACACACTGGTACCAGCCATATTGTCCACTGTAGAGAGGTTGTCCACTCTTCAGAGGTGGAAAATGTATTAGCACTATAGGAAAGTCTACTATTTAGGAGAGTCTATTTTTGGGGCCTTAGAAGAATGTCCTTTGTGGGGAGGTAATTTCTATGGTGTCCTTTATTCAGAGTGTTCATCAGTAGAGGTTCCACTGTACATATGTGTACGTACGTGCGTATGTGTGTACGTACCTATACCTACTCTACTACGTATGTATACGTACATACATGTGTATATACGTACGTATTCTGATACGTGCATGTGTATAGTACAAGCATATGTACGTATGTACGTACGTACATATGTATTGTGCACCCATCTGCTGTGTATGCAGTATACACTGTACATACACCTGCATACATATGTACGTATGTACGTACATACGTATAAGTGTACCTGTATCCTGGTGTGTGGGCGGTTGATGGGTGGATCAAAGGAATGTGCACTGATGTGTGTAGTGCAGCACAGGTCAGACATATTAGCACAGGTCACCAGACAGGTGTCATTTCTAGGGTTAATTGATTGAAACGGGCAGGAAGTGGGTAAAATCAACGATTCCTATCATGTATAACATTTTATATTGGACCATGTGTGCTTATTCTGTATAAATCATCTGTATCATGCACAAGTTAGTTGTACCTGCCTATGTGTGCTGCAGCAAATATAGAGTGCTCTCACCAGTTAGTCAGCACTTTGAAACTCCTGAAGCCCACATGTATTCCGTTGTACGTATTTCATTGTATGCGTGTCATTTGTGTCATGGTAGACTTAGATCAAATGAAAACAGTGGTTCATAAAACCTCTACAGCACACTTGCAGTTACCAACACAGCACACTTTGCAATCAAGTTATTAACGATGCATCACCCTTTCAATTAACTGATCAGACCAATTTCCTGTCACCACCAACAGCAGTAACAGCAAATAATGGAGCAATAACAAAATTGCCATCCCATGACACAAGCTAGTTATGTCCCCTCCACACGGGATGTGCAGCTAATACAGAGCTGACACCCTTGGTAATTAACTGAAAGTGTGACTGTATTTGCTGCACATCCCGTGTGGAAGGGACATAACTAATACGTACGTATTTCATTGTATGTATGTCATTGTATATACAGTTGAACCTCTAACACAAAACTCTATGGACCACTTCACCATTTCTTGTTAACATTATCTTTGCATTAACAGTACTTACATAATGTGTGTGTACATTAGCAGAAAATGTAGGGAGTTGACAAAAGTTTTACG
>OZ026550.1:1636351-1646351 GCA_964020155.1 Chondrilla cf. caribensis | reverse complement strand
AATCAAAGTTGGTAGTGTGGTATCTAAAGAGGTCGTCATCCTCATCAACACGCCTGAGGTACTCTGCTAGCTCTTTGGGTCCCTTAAACCTCCGAGGGTCAATGAAGGTGTGGTTACCAGGAGTCCACAGGTAGATTTCTGGTGGTCCCCAATATACGGGTATAACTCCTGCTTTGTAACACTGGGCTATCTTCTCTGTGATGTAGTCATTCTCTATGGTGTTCTCGAATGTTACCACCATTCTGTACTTCTTAGCAAGCTCAGGAAATGATTGTTCATAATGCTCACGATCCGCTGGTATGTCAACATTGTGAAAACACCTCCCGTAGGAATCAATACGGATGTGTCTTGACAACTCCCAGATGTATTCATTTCTCCATGCAGCTCCGCAGTTACTCATGAACAGCGCGACTCCCTTTCTCCTGGAGGGGTCAGGTGTGGTGTATAACTCTTTCTTCCACGGTATTGCACAAGCCTCTGTTACTACAATGTCAGACGTTAAGCGGTGGTCGATTTTAATGTTAGCCGAAAGTAATACTTCTCTCGCGACAGCTGCAATCGTCCTTGTTGCTTCAGAGTGGATAACAGCTAATATTTGACGTTCGCAGTACCTTACAGGGTTAGTTATGGAATAAATTCTTGCTGCCTTGTACACGACATCTGTCTTGGGGTTTTCGCCTTGGAAGAAGCACTTTCCGTTCGGAATGATGCACTCCTTTTGGTTTTTTACGAACGACGAGTAAGAATTACCGTAGAAACCATCAAGTCCCGCCATATCTTCGAAATAGATGGACACGCTCGTGTCGTTGACGTTGTGTAGTTCGTTGAAAGATTTTCGCGAGTTGTGATACTGATAGCTGTTCCACCGTCTCAGATTGTGGTACCCCCCTCCGATGTAAAGTACTCCCATCGTTACAAAAACCGTTGTCAAGAAGAAAAAACAACTATATCTCTTGTACGCGTTCATTATTCTCCACCCAGCCGGGTTCTGGCGGTTCATGTGACAATCCAGGGGCGAAACAACCTTCGATGGTGCGGGATTGGAATTTGTGTTACCGCGTATCGTGGTGCGTATATGCGGAATACACCCCGTCACCCGCCCTAACCCTAATATCGCACTCGCATTCAGAACCAGAACGATATAGTCTAACTGGTTAGACTTAAGACGCCAGAAATGTATATACGATCATGACCTTCCGTTCATTAGTGGGTAGTAGGTGTGGTTTGTATTATCTATGAGTCCAGTCTACGGGTCTTAGCGATCGTCGACGTCAATTTCTCGATTCTGGACAGGATAATGACTGAGTGTTCGAAAAGAAAGTAATTCCGACGAGTTGAAAACGGTCTGGTATACTATATATTAAGTTTGGGGAAAAGAGGGGCGTAGTGGGCAAAGAAGACGACAGAAAGAGCAAACCAGCCCCGAACATATTAAGGGTATCAGGGTTTACGAAAGAAAATGTCCCTTTTCTCAGATCCACTCCAGTCCAAGCCCCTCCAAGATCCCAGAAGGATAGGCGGTAAAGCAGTTGTGATCTCTATCTCTATCCTTGAGCATTCGCTGGAGAGATTTCGTCCTATCCTTACGACGACGGATTATGTAAGTATAGCTCTTATGTCGTGCATGATATAGATGCAGATGCATGGCTTAATCGTTCGGATCTATGTAGAGCGTATCCTTGGGGTTGATTTTCTATTGGAGTGCAGTTGGTCTATCGGCCCATTCTCAGGAACCAGGTTGTGATTCTCATTTCTATGGCCACTTCGATGCGGATCACCATAATGATGTATTCCCACCAACCCACAGCTCTCCAAGAGGGATCACAGCAGATACCATCTGACTTGACCATGTGTGCATTGCTGATACAAACATGTGAGCATAATATATACTCTTCACTTATGTACATACAGCCACAGATACACACACACACACACACACGCACAAATAGGTACACATGCATGCATGCATGCGCACACACATGCACACACACGCACACAGTTATTGGTTCAACATAATAATCTAGGTAGTCACAAAATTAAAGTTATAGTTTATTTTACGTTCTCATTTACTAGCTACTTATTATCTCCAAATCATTCATCTTTTACGCTCAAATGTTATATTATTTCATTCCAATTGGATTAATACAGCATGTTTTTTTGAATTATAGCATAATATTTTATTTTTTGCCGCTATTTAACTTTTTATAGTTAATAGTAGTTATAGAAAATTCAATCCGATATTTAACGCTATAAACAATAATAGTTTATAATACACAATTGTACTATTAATGACAATAATGATGAAAATTAAAATTAGCATAAAATGGGCGGAGTTGAGGTGTGAATATTTCCCACACTTCCTGTTCTCATTGTCATTTCCCACAGCTGCACCTTCACTGGCAGCTAGCTATAGGTGGAGATGGGAGGGTGTGGGGGTGACTGAACGGGTCACATCCCACATAAGACTCCTCCCACTCTTCCAAGGTATGATGGAAACTACATTGAACCACTTTCCATGTATGACCTGGAGGGTTACATACAGGTGTGTGTGGATATTGATAATATGATTATATAGAATCGAATGACCTTTAAATTTTAATGATCTCGTTGATATTGATGACTGCACATGGATGACGAAAGTGGCCAGCCATGGGATACAAGAATTAGTACACAAAGTAAGGATGTTGCATTTCTCAACAGCAATTAAAGACATGTAAAATACATAAATTGAAATTTAGCATGTAATAGTAGCCATAGTACTACATAACAGTAAAATGTTACTGATAATACTCACATGCAATAAAACTAATCAAAACTGCCTAACAATGTTGGCCATATTGGGCCTCTCATTGGGATCTCTCTTCATACACCTCTTGGACCATTCACCGAGGGATTTTTTGGAAGGATCACTCCAGGTAACCATGGCAACCTTGGTGGACTCCAAGGTGTGTGGGTCCATGAACTTGCCAACACACACCTCCAACAGTAGAACTCCAAAAGTGTACACATCCATCTTGGGACTTTGTTGTCTATGATCAAATGCTTCAGGAGCTGCATAGGCTACACAACCTGGAGCTACTGTGCCTAGCTTGGCTAGGAAGTTGGCTGAACCAAAGTCGCCCAATTTAGTTTGCCAACCATGTTTCTTGGCATTGAGGAGGACATTAGCACTGCTGATACCACGGTGGACGAATGGATCGGGAAGAGAGTGGAGGTAGACCAATGCACAAGCTACATCTTTGCTGATTGGACGGATGTCAGTAACTTTCAATTTTTTTGCTTCCATCACCTTACGAAGACTGGTTTCCATCAATTCGCTGATGATGTTTGGATTGCCTGTGGCTACAGCCCCAATGAATAGGACAAGATTTGGATGGCAAACAAGTGAAGCGATATTCATTTCTCTCTCAAACAGCTCACGGTTGTAGTCAGAGATGATCACCCCGTGTATTCTCTTGACGGCTACTCTAGTACCTTGGTAGATACCAACTCTCACTTCACCATAAGCTCCTCTTCCCAGAACACGTTCAGTGATTTCTAGGTGTTCTTGATCAATGCTCCATGAAGGTTGGAGGTTTTGCATGCGAGATTGCAGTTGTACTAGTTGTGCTTGAAACTGTTTCTGCATTTCTTCTTCAATCTGCCTCTTCTGCTCCTCAAGTTGTTGCTGAAAGTGAGCAGTCAGTTCTTCTTGGAGTTTCTCCAACTGGGAGGTGTGCTCTTGCTGCATGTGTTGTAGATGTTCTATCTGAGATGCTTGTTGCTGGTTCTGTTGCTTCAGTTGTAAAATTTCCACTTGGTTTTGAAGCTGTAGTTGAACAGATTGATTCTCACCATCCTTTAGAATGGTAGCTTCCAGTGGAGTGAACCTTTCCTCTAAAGTCCGCACATTATATTGGACTTCTCGGGATATGTTTAGGAGTTCTATGCAAAAAGTTGATATAACATATTATACGAATTCAGTGTATGAAGAAAAAGGTGTCTGGTTTTGAAATGCTGATGTTTAGAAAATGGATTGGAATTCTAGCACAACGACTTGGCTGAATGCAATATCTTCAACAATGGACTTTTAAGCCTGAAAGAGATGCCCAAGTAGTTTGAGTGCAAGGGGCAGCAGAACCATAATTTTTCAACTTCAGCCACTCGTTCGTGGCATTTTTAGTGCGAAAATGGTAGAGACTCAATATACTTCATAGCACACTGAGTAACAAATGATGCATTGTGGTATAAATGTATGTGGAGTGCATAGGGTACGTGTGTACACGTGTGAGCATGAGTGCTTGCATGCATCAGTGTATGAGCGTGTATAAGATGGCATATATGCTTGACACACTGTAACCTCAATGACTCAGAGTATATACAACTCACCATAACAAAATTCTGATTGAACGGTTATAGCTTTCCCATACATTTCCACCACACCCCAAATGGGCTTATCAGTAGGTACATTACGCCATCCGACTGCTCTCTTCTTGCCATTGATATAAATTTCCCAATCGCCATCTCTAGTAATGTACCATCCTATAGAATCACCTTCATTCAAGGCTAGTGTAGAAATATTGATATCCTGCTCCTGTTCGTCATGGTAGACTATGCTGTTCAAAAACAACCAGTAGTCTTCACTTATGAGGTCAGTACCAAATTTTGGAATTGAATCAATAGTATCTGGATCTAGTAAGGTGAATCCAATGGCCTGCATATGAGAGATTAAACATATTATACACTGTACACGCGAGTACTGTACAATGTCACGCACTCTGTATATGTGAGAAGGATTACTCCGTATATGCACTTACAAGAGATCCTGACCATCTATCTTCCTTTTCAAGCAGTTTCACTCCGAACATTGTACCTACTGGAATAGGTTTAGCTGAAAATACCATTCCTTCTCCGTAGCCGGTTCTACGAGTAGCTATTATTCCTCTTTTAGCGCTGAAAACAACGTTATTCCCACATTTATGATGGAAGGGGTCGTAGTCTTGGTTAACAAGATCTTCATACACTTGAAGCCGTTCTAGATCTCTCTCTCGAATCTCCATACTTTTGAAGCCATCCACTCTAGGTGATCTAATGCTGACGTAGCAAGCATCCATCCAGGAAAATGATGAAACTTCGACCCCGATTTCGAAAGTAGACGACAAAGCAGCAGTATTATGTGTTTACAAAACGTTCTCATGCTTCTTAGGTGACTTATAACCGATCTTGAGAAAAGCCTCTAGAGCAACCTATTAAACTCTTTTGCGACCGATGACCGTATCGTTGCTAATTCAATATTAAGCAATTTTTACGCGAGAAATTCGAATCAGCCGAGATGAGTATTATAATTAATTATTAATAAAATGGCTGACAACAAGTGGCACGTAGTCTCGCGTCGCCTCCATTTTTATGCTGACGTCATTAGGTCTATTAGATCTACTTACTTGAAATAGATAATACATAAAGGCATGGTATTGTAATGGAGGTTAGAGTAGACAAACAATAACAATTTTAAACTAATGCTCCTCAGTGACCCTGCCTTCCGCACAAGCGAGTTCCATGGAGTCACTCTTTGTGAAGGAGTAGGGGTGATTGACGTGTGATCTTGAACCACGTAGACACATAATAGAGGATCTCAACAATGAAAAGCCCAGTCTGCACCTCATCCAGTGCAGAGTCTGTCCATACAGTTCATCATGTTTTTCGGCAATAAGAGATGCTAATCTCTTATATACAACGGTAGCTGTTGCTCCCATACCTCCTGCAGTGGTGAACACTAGTGGTGAGAATGAGCCATGTTCAATCTCTCTTATTCTCTCTTCATACTTTCTTTTCTTTCCATTTCTTGTCTTCTGTGACACTTCTCAAGGGGGGTTGTTGCAATGGCTCTGAGCGAAATGGTTAAAAACCCGTATGTCAAAAAATGCTCGTTGCCTATCTTTCCCCCAGAAATTCTCCACCACAATGTCTAGCCGGGCTTCATCTTCTTTGTTGGCGGATTTAAGGGACAGGTGTTCTTCTGTGATTGGTTGTAGATCTGGCTCTATGCCAACTCCATAGCATACTTCACTCATGAGTTCTGCTGTCAAATCCCGTATTTCATTATGCCTTATTGATGGAAATCCTCCTCGGCTGCAGCTAAGTGAATGTTCCACTGTGAATCTTTGGCTACAGACACAATGTGATGGCAGGAGTGATGGATGCCAACCATAGCGAAGGCAGAGGGCGTCTCTAAAAGCTCCCTTGTGGAGTGCAAAACCATGTTCTGCAATGGGTAAGACTGTCAGCCAGCTGGAGGCCCTCTTTTCTGCGGAAATCATCATTAGGTCGACCTAATGACGTCAGTATAAAAAATGGAGGCGAGAAGCGGATCCAGGTGACGTGAGACTAAGTGGCACGAGAAGATTAATAAAACCACAGACACTCTATACTACCATGATACTACGTAACCGGGACTGGAAACATTATCACTGCATAATTTCCTTTGTTATCACGCGTATGGTATGTATACATTCAGGAAGTTCCTGTGTTACGATGTATAATAATTATGTTAACATTTCGGAGGAACGTGAAATGACTGTCCTTTTTTATTTTCGTTCGAAATGAAGCTATACAGCGGCCTATTGTAACGTGTTATACCAATTGCAATAGGATGAAACCGAAACTAAACACATAACTCGTTTGTTCACTTGTTTAACGGTTCAGCAGTCGTTGCTCAACCTTGCAAAACGGCACAAAATTTTATACATTGAACTTTTGCGGGTGCTGTTGCGGAGAATTCTCGGTTCGATATACTGTGAACAGATATCAGGAAGGTTCCAGGCGTCTTCTTCTACACACTCGTAGGCATTAAGAATCGTATCCCCTACTTCAATAGAAGAAGAAAAGCACTGAACCCCCTCCCCCCTTTTTACATTCCTAACGGTGGGAACAGTATCTCAGCCATAATTTTTTTTTTAATATAATAATAAATAAATCAATCAACCAACACGAAAGTATTTCTTAGTAATTTTCTGTGAATCTGTTCAATCAAGATCAAGATGGGGGATCTTGCATTCTGCATTTGCTATTGTGATGAGCTCAGGATCTGCTGGATGGTGTCTTGTTGATCTGGAACCTCTCAAACACATTATGGCTGATCTCAATAGGGAGAAATTAAGTCTACATCTTATCCAGTGTATTATGGCACTATATTGCTTCTCTTGCTTTTCAGCCAAGCATGATGCTAATCGTTTGTATACAACATTTGCTGTGGGCCCCATACCTCCTGCAGATGTGAAGACCAGTGGAGAATTTAAAATGATCCTTGCTCTACTTCTCTAATTCTTTTTAAATCTCAGCCATAATCCATTCGATTGAAACGGTTCTTGTTTCAAAAAGTAGCTTATCGATCGGCGCGTCCACTCGTCGGCCATGCCCGAGTTATACCATGCATACTGAGACACTCCATGCTACGTAGTATAGAGTGTCTATGGTCTACGTACTTATAATCCGTATATTTTATATTTTGTATGCGGCGATCGAACCGGAAATGGCAACATACAGTGGAACTTCTTTATTACAAACCTCTGAAATGCGGAAACCTCTGTATTAAGGACACCATTCTGTGTCCCAGTGTAGTACTGAAGTGTATTAAATGACCTCTGAATTGAGGAAACATCTGTATTTAGGACTAAAATTAAGATCCCAAAGTGTCCTTAATAGAGAGGTTCCACTGTACATGGTCACACCAATGGGTTAACCTGGGTTCAACTCGCTTCGCAGTGCACATGTGAAAGGGGTATAATTGATAAAGCAAAATTCATTGTTGAGGGTACGAGTAGGAACACATTATAATTCACATTATAGTGCAATGAAACAATATACTGCAATATTACTGGTTGTTATTGGTGTGTAACTCAGTATTTTGTAATTGTGATGGACTAGTGTACTAGATACTCCATAGTTAATTCTGTTGGTGTGTATTGATGTATAGTGCTACATAGGACCAATGGTATGTCGTAGCACCTTCGGGTGTGGTGCACTCAAATAATTATTGATTGATTGATTGATTGATTATTACTTGTTCATGAGAGATTGATATAATATTATGTACATTTAAACATGCAAAGCCTTCTTGCCCTTTATATAACTCTCATTCTTCGAAGATGCATAATTATAATATGTACAGTACCTTATAATTAAGTATATGAAAATAAAGACCATATATCATACAAGGCACGCATATGAGATAATTATAATACAATTTATAGAATTATAAACATAATATAATTTATATCGATATACTTGAAAAATGCTTTAGGATATACAGGTATTATTATTAACAATTAAAAAATCAGTATTACTATTTTATATTATATACTATACTAGACTGTACTAGACTATAATACTGTATTAGATTATAGACTGTACTATACTAACTGTATTAGACTAGACTGTACTATACTAGACTGTACTATACTAACTGTATTAGACTAGACTGTACTAGACTATACTATACTATGCTGTACTATATACCGTAATAAGGATAATACTGACTATAATATTTCTACTATTGATAATATTATTATTACTATTGGTACTATTGATAAGATTCGAGAAGTTGAGATTACAACCACGACCTCATTTTTGTTTGATGGGATCTTATTGGAGGACATACACAATGAATAAAACCAATAAAACACTAAATTCGTTCTATTAGTCGATTGAGAGATTGATACATGCCCATTCAAACATGTAGAGCTTTCATCTTGCCCTTCACTCCGACTCTGTCCTTCTTCAAAGATGTGGTCTTGCTGGTACTATTAGAATACTTTTTCTTCTCATTCCTACGTTAATACACGGATGGGAAGCAACACCGATACTATATGCTTGTATAGCCACATGTATGTGTGTGTGTGTGTGTGTGTGTGTGTGTGTGTGTGTGTGTGTGTGTGTGTGTGTGTGTGTGCACGTGTACACGTGTACAATTTGATACAATACAAACGTATCATCCATACAGATGTAGCCATCACACCTCACTGTCTATATATGTACCTGTTCATTTTAAGCTTATTTCGACAGCCTTGCCCTCCTTCCCAGAACCCTGTTGAGGCAGCCGAAGTCAACAGACTCTTACAAGCACTGCAAGGTTTGCCTGAAGTATATGCCTAAGGAATGAAGAAATGGTGTGTGTGTATGTGTGTGTGTGTGTGTGTGTGTGTGTGTGTGCGTGTGTGTGTGTGTGTGTGTGTGAGTTTGTGTGCATGCGCACGTGTGTGTGTGTGCATGTGTGGGTATCATGTGATACACATGTGACGTGGTCCACACCACCCAATCACCTGTTCTTTGGCGCAATGTCCACAAATCATTCTATTGGCCAGTTCATACGGATGATCTTCCTTAGTGTCATGACACAGGTCACATGGGAAGGCCTTACCACAGCATGGGAATCTATGACACAAAGTACACACACATGTAAACATCAAAATGTACACTTGTAAACATCAAATTGTACACATGTAAACATCAAATTGTACACATGTACATATCAAATTGTACACATGTAAATATCAAATTGTACACATGTAAACATTACACTGTACAGAGGTGAATATTAAAATGTATACATGCAAACATCGAATTGTATACATGTAAACATCAAATTGTACACATGTAAATATCAAATTGTACACATGTAAACATCAAATTGTACACATGTAAATATCAAATTGTACACATGTAAACATCAAATTGTACACATGTAAACATCAAATTGTACACATGTAAATATCAAATTGTACACATGTAAACATTACACTGTACAGAGGTGAATATTAAAATGTATACATGCAAACATCGAATTGTATACAGACAACACATTGAACTGTAAACACATAAAAACATCAAACTGTAAACACATAAAAACATCAAACTGTATACATACATGTAAACAACAAACTTGGAACATGCAGTGTATGTTCAGTGATGTACAGTATTACAGTGAGTTATCAAAGACTTCCTATTTCAAAGCACATACGTATGT
>OZ026550.1:1624122-1633651 GCA_964020155.1 Chondrilla cf. caribensis | reverse complement strand
ACGAACCCACACACACACACACACACACACACACACACACACAAACATGCTCAGATACACACACACACACACACACACACACACACACACATCACTCACTTTTGGACTGCAGGACATTTGAATGAGTTCCACAATGTTACGGTCAAACCATTTCAAAAAAGGTCTGAATATGAGTGCATTCTTCCCTAGAGACTGGCTCAGTCTTTTCAATTCTTCTTTCACTGCATCATTTATAGACCTGTACACACAGAATATACGTATGCACGTACGTATGTATACACACACACACACACACACACACACAAAGCATATGTGAATATCATATATGGCTTCAAAAGTTGTTCAATCAGCCATTCAGTTTTGTATAACAGCATAGTTCATTCTTAGCACATGTTCAGTTTTATTTGTACGTAGTTACTCTTGCTCCAACTGAACAATGTCCTACCCTTATTCAAAGTGCTTGAACATTCTACATACTTAGAATAGAATAGTGGAGTAATTTTAGGATTTGGAAAATAAGTAAGAAAGATGAAAATAAGAGAGGAGAGACTCTTTATTGCAGTCACTGCGACTACAGACACACTAACGTACTTGGAGCAATGTTGAGGTAAGATCTTTTCTCCATCTTCTGCCAACACCACTGTACACAATTCTTTTGGATAAGACGTGGGAAATGTCACCTTCAAGACCAACACTCCAAAGCTGAAGGGCTGAAGTGAAGAGAGTCTCAAACACATGTACGTACAAACATACACATATAGAGAGGGAGAGGGAGAGAAAGAAAGAGAGAGAGAGGGAGAGAGAGAGAGAGAGAGAGAGAGGGAGAGAGAGAGAGAGAGAGAGAGAGGGAGGGAGGGAGGGAGGGAGGGAGGGAGGGAGGGAAAACACAAACAATATACATACCCAGTCTGGATCTGTTGGTTCAAACATTATCTTATACACATGCTGAACCGAGCTCTTCTCCAGGAGCTCCAAGTTATTGTCAGAGAACCTCAGTTTCATCTGTTGGATTTCTGTACTGAACAGATCATCAGATTTTTCAGCTGTTGGCCTAGCAACAGGCTGTCGAGTGGTTGCTGTGGTGGAACGAAGAAGTAAATCCCCTAGGGAAAATTCACTGCTAGGCCCACGTCTTGGCTGTCCTTGGGCGGGGTTGTTACCACGGGAACGTGAATTCGCTGCTTTGCATTGGCGTGTGTCGGATGTTGAAGGAATGGACGGTCCGGATGAAGGGTTCATTCCGTCTCGAGACCCGTGGTGTTGCTGGTAGTGGTGGTGGTGGTGTGTAGACTGCGAACCAATTTGTGGGAACTGTAACAAGCTGTGTAGGTGACTCATCTCATCGTCCTCGCGATCTTTCTCTGCAATACCGTCCTCTTTGACGCGCTCAAGTGGTCGATTTGATGATAGTGATGATGTTGGTTGAACAAGTGATTGAGGGGGTCTCGAGGTAGATCCGTGACTCGTTGAAGTAGAGAAACGGTTGTCTTCACGGTGAAGTACTGTGTCTCTTTGCTCGTCTCCTTCTTGGAGACATCCTCTCGATACTTTAGCTCTTTCGTTGCTTATCGTGCAATCCCTCTGTTGGCGGCCTCCCGGTCTGTACGGCTGATTACTTCTAGTACTTTTCGAGGATTTTTGTTGTTGTTCATGTTGTTTATGTTTATGTTGTTCATGTTTATGTTGTTTATGTGCATGTTGTTGTTGTTGCTGTGTCCTCGTCGAATGTCCATCGTTGTTAAGGACGTGTCGATATCTACATCTCTCTCCGTAGGCACAACCTCGAGGAGTGTTGTAATACACGCAGACTTTGGTTGAACGACCGCCTGCTGTTGTCGACGTAGTTGCCGACGAAGATCCCAGTTTCTCCTCCATAATTTCTCTTCTAACTTCTTCCTCAGATTCTGACCTCCCTTATTCAAAGTCACTCCTCTGTGCTAGGTCTACTGGTCTTCGAACTGCTTAACAAACACGAAAAGTACAGCTAAATACAGAACAAACTTTTCAGTGTTGATTTCAACTTATTGTGCAATGGCGACTAGCATTACGTCATGTTGAGTGTCTATAAATAGAAATCCATTGCGCAGTCGTCTCCTAACAGGCAGTCATGGTGAACAGTACTGATCATGAATAGGATAAAAAGTGTTATCTACGCAGGATGGACTTACAGACAGTTTTAAAACACTTACAATCACAAGCAGAGATCACCCAGAAGGCGAAAAAGGGTAGGACAGCTGTTATCAAGGGAGCGTGCACATTTTTCCATTATCTCTGTGATGGAGTGGACGACAGGGGGTGGGGATGCGGGTACAGGACACTCCAGACTCTGTGCTCATTCTGTCATCACCATGTCAACCATGTGTGCCATCCCATAGATAAAACGATGATGAAAGTGGACCATGACAAAGCTACAGGAGAGGGAGAGTCCCAGAGAGTGTTCAAATCTGACTGTTGTCCTCAACGATCCCCGGTACCTGATATAAAAACAATACAGACCATTTTAGTTAAAACCGGTGATAAAATGCCAAGTTTTGCTGATTCTAGGGAATGGATCGGTACGTTTGAAGCTACAGTCATTTTAGATGAGCTGTTTGATGTTCCATGTCGAATTCTCCATGCACCAAATGGTCTAGACTCTGTAACAAACTTACTTGCACAACTAGTCAGCCATTTTGATGTGGAAGGTTCACCCGTCATGATCGGTGGGGACAAAGACGGAGCGTCGAAGACCATGATTGGTATATCCCATTGCGAGGAGTCACCTACCGAGTCCTCCTTCCTCATAGCAGATCCCCATTACACTGGTGGGACTGAAGACCTAGCGCTCGTTGTACAAGATGGACATGTTCAGTGGAAGAACTTTGAGTGTGTGTTTGACAGAGAATCTTTTTATAATTTCTGTTTGCCTCTTGTGACAAGAATGTCTGGTTAGTGAGTTCCTTCCATGTTAATAATTATTCCTAATATGTCAACAATCATTCAACATGATATTATATTCTACAACATATTATAGAATAACAATATTAACACGCGTATTTGAACGTAAAGAACCGTGAATCCTATTTCTGGATAAGCTAGACCAACTATAAGCGGCCTTTGCTAGTCTGGCCTGCTACGACCGTCCCACCAAGCGCCCTGAGCGAGGAGAAGAAGGTACAGAGGCGTTTAGAAAGATAGACGGCCTAGCAGGCCAGACTATAAGCGGCTCCTCTGCAGTTTAGTGCCTGATACCTCTTCGAGTTCGCTACTATGGGTTCTACCGCTATTCAACGAAATTCCGTACCAGTGGCAACAAACATTCTTCTTGTTCCCTCACTATCGACAATCTCGGCTAAAGAGAGGCGATGCGGAAGATTTCAAATGTATTTATTGCCGTAGCGGGGACGATATTCTGCATCCTGGTGTACAATCGCATCTTTTTGGGAATTTATTCCAGGAAACTAGTAGTGTTTGGACAAAAAGGAGGACAACTTCACGTGGATTCGTCTCGCCATAACCTGGGTCGACCAAGTGGGATTGACGAAATGATCCCGTTCGCCGTCAAACCGGGTGAACGAAGCGAAAACGTTAGCGTGTCTCCGGAGTTAGCTACAGAGATATGCCAAAAGATGCTCCTCTATGGCGGTGTACGGGTCAACTCTGATATGAACAAGGAATGTGTTACCTATGTGTCAGAGTATCCGTCGGCATGGAGGGAACTGTTTGATAAGATAGTATCGTACCTCATCTGGCATAACACGGCTCACCACGAAATTCAGGAGAAACTCAAAACGGGGAGATCCCTCAAATCAATACTTTTGGATCTCAGGACATTAACATACCGATGTAAGAATTGGCCCAACTGCGCTGGTTATGGTGACCAAGCTCAGAAAACTGCTAGAGGATTTCTACTGGCAATGCTGACCAAGAGATTCTTCACCGTGGAGTGGCCCCATAATTTCAAAGGATCGGACAAGTGGGTGGAAGTCCTCACGCCAACTGTGTTGAACTGGAAGATGGACCCACCTTTAAGTTCAGAGCTACTGCAACCCAACATGAGTGCCAAATGTATATTCTCCAAGGGTACAGATGTAGCACATTATGCATATAGCACACATTATAGACATGTGTATTATTATATTTTGGACATTCCAGATATACTGTGTAGGGATGTTAGCCATATTGACATAGAACCTCAACACATTGCATACTTTTGCAAGGAAGCCAGAAGGGACCACTACATTGAACAACCAAATCGTATATTCTTCATTTATGGTCTAGTTCACAGACTGATGTATCGATTCAGTGACGGTGTGATTGAAAGAGGAGAAAAGAGATTAAGAGAATTAGGACTCTTATACAGTCCATTTGTGGCTGTCCACATTAGAACAGCATTGGAAGAGACCTCATTGAAAAGGCTGCAGTACTACTTGAAAGTAGACCGGTATCAACGTGATCTGACTTCTTGGAGACTTTTTATCAACTGTGGGGAGAGTGCTGCTAGTAAATACAGCATCAACAGACCACTGCTGTTGTTTAGTGACTCATCGGACTGTCTGAAGTGGGCTTCCCAGAGGTATCCTTTGAGTAGAGTAACATACTCCAACTCTAGTTTCTGGCATTTCACAGAACATGCTGAACTGAAAGAAAGTAAAGAAAGTGTTGACAAAATTCTTGATACAATGAGTGATATCTATCTTGTCTCCAAGGCAACAGTGGTTGTCAAGGGTATAAGTCTATTCACCAATCTCGGGATGTATTTGGGATCAATTTCAAACAACAACGTTGTCAGATGTGACCTTGAGTCCAAAAGTATCTTACAGAAGAGAATGCTTGCTAGACATCGTTGATGACTTGTACAGACAAGTGACATCCATGATGCATGTATATTTTGTATTGACATGTTGTATATTGTATTAATACTGATAATATGTGTTGATTTTATTATAAATTATCAAGTCTTTTCATAATAATTGTTATAACTGTGCATTATTATTTCAGCTACATCGAGAGAGGCCCCAATCATTATTTAAATCAACTTAGGGAACAACAATGCATTACAAAATAAAACCAAACGAAAACCTTGGACACAGGGGTAAAAGCAACTGACATAGGATGTCATTTTGCAATCCCTCGCAAGGCAGGGGCAAAACATTTCCATTGGCAAACTCAGTGCATCATTTTTGAATTGAAATGACCACCCTTTATGTTATGCAGGTGGGCATGATACCTGTAACTCCTATACAGTGGAGCCTCTTATTATTGACACTTTGGGACCTTGATTTTAGTTCTTATTACAGAGGTGTCCTGAATTCAGCCGTCACTTAATACACTACAGTACTACACTGGGACGCAGAATGGTGTCCTTATTGCAGAGGTTTCCTCAATTCGGAGGTTTGTAATAGAGAGGCAACACTTTACTGTCATATAACATTTGGCATCTACTTATCAACAAATTCATGCAGGGCCTAGTATATCACCATAGCCTATGTGAAATGCAGGATTTGGCATTTAAATCTTGATTGTTGTTGCTGGCAACCTGACTTCAGCATGGATTTGAACTTTGAATTTGTATCATGTTTATTATCTTGGTCAATTCCCGTGCTATAATTCCATAGGAACATCAGTGCTAAAATTATAGGCAAATGTTGGGCATTGAATTTTTAAGTTTGGCGCAGACATGCTCTTGTTTGAATACTGGTTCAGAAGACCAGTTAAGATAAAACACTGTACAGCTCCCTCTGGACACTCAACAGATACCACTAAGTAATTTTAATCTATAAATTGAAATTTTGCGAATATTCCTCGAGTCCACTCTCGTATAGTCACTGTGCATGTCAGAAACAGATAAAATTTATTGATATTGACCAGTCATATGGCACACAATTGAACTGTATATGTGACCTTTCAACAGAGTGTGGAGTAAAATGCATGTCAGTTTAATTTTGAGTACAATAACATGCATGCATGTAAATGTACAAGAGATATTATTACTTTGAAGATGGTTTCATAATTCTATATTGTGTCAAATATATGCAGCAGATTATTATACGATCAATTAAACAAATAATTATTTTCATGTATAACTATATACAATGAATATGATATTAATAAATACGTATATATATATACATTCCAGACAAACAGTATATATTCTAAATATATTATATACATGGTATAATGAATACATATTATGCATAGTTACGTGGAAATAAAATTATATTGTTACAACACATGTCTGGCATTCAATCTCTTTTGAAAGATATTCTTGGACTGAATGTCGCATCTGACAACGTTGCTGTTTGAAATTGATCCTAAATACATCCCGAGATTGGTGAATAGACTGATACCCTTGACAACCACCGTCGCCTTGGAGATGAGATAGAGATCGCTCATTGTATCAAGAATTTTGTCAACAATTTCTTTACTTTCTTTCAGTTCAGCATGTTCTGTGAAATGCCAGAAACTAGAGTTGGAGTATGTTACTCTACTCAAAGGATACCTCTGGGAAGCCCACTTCAGACAGATTGATGAGTCACTAAACAACAGCAGTGGTCTGTCAATACTGTATCTACTAGCAGCACTCTCCCCACAGTTGATGAAACGTCTCCAAGACGTCTGATCACGTTGATGCCGGGCTATTTTTGTGTAATACTGCTGCTTTTTATCTGTCAATGAGGTCTCTTCCAAAGCCGTTCTAATATGGACAGCCACAAACGGACTGTATAAGAGTCCAAATTCTTTTAATCTCTTTTCTCCTCTTTCAATCACACCATCACTGAATCGATACATCAGTCGGTGAATTAGGCCGTAAATGAAGAATATACGATTTGGTTGTTCAATGTAGTGGTCCCTTCTGGCTTCCTTGCAAAAGTACACAATGTGTTGAAGTTCCATGTCAATATGGCTAACATCCCTACACAGTATATCTGGAATGTTCAACATGTAATAATACACATGTCTATAGTGTGTGCTATATGCATAATCTGCTACATCTGTACCCTTGGATAATATACAGTTGGCACTCATGTTGGGTTGCAGTAGCTCTGAACTGAAAGGTGGGTCCATCTTCCAGTTCAACACAGTTGGCGTGAGGACTTCCACCCACTTGTCCGATCCATTGAAGTTATGGGGCCACTCCACAGTGAAGAATCTCTTGGTCAGCATTGCCAGTAGAAATCCTCTAGCAGTTTTCTGAGCTTGGTCACCATATCCAGCACAGCGAGGCCAATTCTTACATCGGTATGTTAATGTCCTGAGATCTCCAAGCACATTAGTCATATTATCTCCATCATCTAGTCTCTTTCGTACCATGTGATAAGTGTGATTGTGCCAGGTTACATAGCTTTTAATCTTCTCAAATAGTTCCATCCAGGCAGCGGGGAACTCCATGAGGTAGTGTTGACACTCTTCTTCCACACCAATGGATGCTCGAGCGCCACGTCGATTGAGTACTCGTCTGCATACGTTACTAGCGTCGTCTATGGTGAATCGGAATGCCTCTTGTCTCGTCTCAATCTTAGAATCACGTTTGGGAACATGCAAGCCCTTGTTGACTTCACCTGGATGATCGACTCCCGTCAAGTCTTTGCGATCCATCGGACGAATCCTGCGTAGTAAATCGAGTCTTATCTTTATCATATTCGAAGATTGTCTGTTGAAGACATGGATGGTAACAATGGTCCAGGAAAACAAAAGAATAGTAAGTGGTAGCAAGGTCGGTTTACATGTAAGCCGGTTCATCGTCTCTTCCCAAGATTATTAGCTATAAATCGAAATCGTTTGATCACACCTGCTGAACGCAGGGTGCACGTGACCGAGACGTGACTTCCGGCGGAACTAATATGGATTATAATTATCTATATGTCAATCCTGCCAACCATGAATAAGGTCCAGCATTTATACTAGCTCTACACAAGTGAAATCCTGAGGTCTCTTCAAATGTTATTCTCATATGGACAGCTATATATGGATTGTATAAATAGAGTCCATATTCTCTTATTCTCTTTTCTCCTCTTTCCATCACACTGTCACTAAATTGATACATCAGTCTGTGAACTAGACCATAAATGAAGAATATACGATTTGTGGTTGAGGTTGGGGTTGAGATTCCATGTCAATGTGGCTAACATCCCTACACAGTATATCCGGAATGTTCAACATGTAATAATACACATGTCTGTAGTGTGTGCTATATGCATAATCTGCTATGTCCGTACCCTTGGAGAATATACAGTTGGCACTAATGTTGGGTTGCAGTAGCTCTGAACTGAAAGGTGGATCCATCATGCCGACGGATACTCTGACACATAGGTAACACATTCCTTCTTCATATCAGAGTTGACCCGCACACCGCCATAGAGGAGCATCTTTTGGCATATCTTTGTAGCTACTGTAGACTCTTGTTCGAGCTCTGGAGTATATTTGTCGGAGTCTCCAACCTGCTGAACGACTTCAACTGAGTCAAGTATATTTTGGTCAACCAAATCTGTACAGGCATCCTACGGACAAACAAGATGGATGAATATAACATCTGGAGAACATACAGTGAGGCAGACACATGTACACACAGACAAGTGCTGTAACACACACAGCAGCAAATATGTACATACATACAAACATACATACCTGAAAGTCCTCGTCTGATCCACCTTCGAAAGGGGTGTTGAGGTCATTCTGTCCACAAATATTCTGGTTGTTATCAACGGGTTCAAGCCTAATGTCCCCAGCTGGGGAGTCCTGTGGGTGGTGGTGGACGTGGATGTCCTTGACAAAGTTGGTGAACGTATTAACCAGACCAGTGGCTATGGTGAGAGGCTCCTTGATGGTGGCCTCACCAAGGGTCTTCCTATGAAACTTGAAGTTGCAGGCATCGTTCCTGGCCTGCTTCGGTGTGGCATTTGGCGAAACACGTGGGCTGGTGTTGTCCGGATTAGGTCCTAGTTGAGGAATAGGCTGGGGTGGTCCGTCTGGCGAGGACAGCACCTCCCAGTCTGGGAGCCCCCCTATGCTATCTTCTCCACAAATAGTGTTATTCCTGTCGTTGGTCCTGTCCTCAACAGCGTTCTGCTGAGTCTGTCCAGCAGCAGTGAGGGGAGCATTCGGATCAAAGCACGGTGGAATGACAATAACAAATTCATCACTGGAATCTGTAAACAACAACAACAAGAGATTTTACATGATGGCTATGCACATCAGAGGGTAATCCGACACCTCTATAATCCAACATTCTCTCAAATCCGAACCATTATATGAGGTACAGTCACCATACATAGGTATGGTAAGAGGCACTCCATAATCCAACAACCTCCTAATCCAACATTATTCTCAGGTCCCATTGAGTGTCGGATTAGAGAGGTTTCACTGTATAAGTGAGTCTGTTCTTTGTACTGTAGCAAACAAAGTCCCAGGTGAGGCACAGCAGAGGGGAGGTGTGCTCAGAACAGGACAGGTTGGAGGGAAGCCATCCATCGCCCCCCCCCCCCCCCACTAACCTCGAAGTTCCCTGCTGGTGGCAGGCTCTGCAGTGGCGGCTCTAGACTTCTGAACT
>OZ026550.1:1569122-1621622 GCA_964020155.1 Chondrilla cf. caribensis | reverse complement strand
TGTAGGAGTTCCTTTCTCTTTTTTTCTGTTCTCTGACTCGAACGAGAAGAAGCACACGCTACATGAAAGGCTGTCTAACCATTGGCGTTAGTTACGAAAGGGTCACCGCCAAATCGAAGGCATTCGTTCAGGAAAAGTTTGTGCTCGAACCTGACAGCGTATATCAGAGGCGTGTCGTTGGAAGGGCTGGGTCCCATGTGTTTATTAGAATTAAGTTCTTCTGTAAGTGGGCTGACATATCGGATCCCGAAGACTGCATTTTCCGAAGGATCTCTTCTTCTCCAGGTAATTTCCATTTGGATTCCTTCTTACTGTCATCTTTCTGTTCTTCTTCGGTTACTAAAAACTGAAAGAACTTCGTTTCCACACATAGACTCTCCAGTAAGCACTGATTATTAGAATCTGTCACGAGTCTTTTTGAACATATTGTCATAATGTGTTCTTACACGTAACTGAAATAGAGAATTTATATTATATTTTATATTGGGCAAAAAAGATGGCCGATTTCAAAACGCCGAGAATTAGAAATTCGGCTAGAATTCAAGCGAAACGGCTTCGCCGAACTTTATACCTCCAGCGAAGGTTTTTACAAACCTAAAGTAGACGTCCAAGTATTTTGAGTGCTGGGGAAGGCTTCTGCGACTCCACTTTTATCATTTTTTATCAAATTGTACACTTAGGGCAACTATAAATAGCGCAGATACTAATAATAAAATAGATAGGTCACGGTAGCCGGTTGGTCAGGTGACACGACTCTAGGCTCCAGGTCGCGGGTTCGAAACCTCCGAAGGACGGTTTTTTTCTCTGAAAAAAAAAGAGCTCACTTCCTGGTGGTCAGTCGCAATACTCTCTACAAAGAATCGTAGGGGGGAGCTTTGGGACTCGCGGCTGACCTCCCAGCTAGAATAGTGTCTTCTGCATTCGCGGAATGACCAAGTACACAGTATCTGTGGAAAGTCCCTATAAAACCGACGTTTGTTCGACCCCGAATGGGTGACCTTTTTTATTTTTTTTTTTTAGCTCAACCCATGCACCCATAACCATCATTACAATGTACTGTATGTTGTATGCATCATTATACAATCACTACATGTACCACACAAATGGGGAGCACTATAGGGAAGATATGTACGACAATGACGATTGACAATAATATTATGTATAGACTAGTGGTAGCTGCTAATAATAATAAGTGATTATTATCGCTGATTGGGTACTCTAAAATTAATTTTTAGGGGTTGCTTGAAAAAGATGCCCCATTTTGAAATTCCAAGAATTAGAAATTGGTCTGGAATTCGGGCATAACGGGTATGCCAAACGTAATAACCTCGAAGCCCAAAAAGAGATGCCTAAGTAGTTCCAGTGTGTGACGTGGGGGGGGGGGGGGGGAGGGGGGAATACTTGTTGGTTTGGAGAGTTTGGTGTAATAGGATCAGACTTTGACCCACGTAACTACCTTTCAATGCACAAAACATAATTAAACTAGGTGTGCACTTTAATTTGTGCAGAACCTCTCTTTGGAAGAAAAGTATGGTCTAGTCTACATATACGTACATATCTTCATTTGAACAATTGTATTGTAACATTAGGCAGTTTTTAAAAGAAAAAAAAGAAAAAAATAACAGTCACGCGCATACCCACAAGCAAATGCCATGACGTCATATGTTATTTGCAAATGGCTGACAAGATGGACGTCATCATGGCTGGCCAATTCTAGGTCCCAAACGACATTACGGCATACCCTACTTAAGCCGAAAGGAAAGTCAAAAATCGTTCCGCAAAATTTTTAGAAAACTTGCTCGTTCACGTTTTAAGAGGTGTGCTAATCGCATAGCGAGATGAGTGCCACCGATCAAACCTTGAGGATTTCCATGTTATTGAATTAAAAATTAATGGTATTATTATAACATTAGTGCAATTATCATCATAATTGTTGAAATTATACTTTTCTGCATGAATACAGCTTCCAGTCTCTTACGTTTTAAACGCTTAGACTCACAGTCACACAATACAAATAAATTAATGCACAATATACATATGTATTAAATCATGCATGTGAATTGATTGTATGATTCATCAGTTCAAGATGTCTAACATTCATTCTCTTCTGTAAGATACTTTTGGACTGAAGGTCACATCTGACAACGTTGTTGTTTGAAATAGATCCCAAATACATCCCGAGATTGGTGAATAGACTGATACCCTTGACAACCACAGTTGCCTTGGAGACAAGATAGATATCACTCATTGTATCAAGAATTTTGTCAACACTTTCTTTACTTTCTTTCAGTTCAGCATGTTCTGTGAAATGCCAGAAACTAGAGTTGGAGTATGTTACTCTACTCAAAGGATACCTCTGGGAAGCCCACTTCAGACAGATTGATGAGTCACTAAACAACAGCAGTGGTCTGTCAATACTATATCTACTAGCAGCACTCTCCCCACAGTTGATGAAACGTCTCCAAGACGTCTGATCACGTTGATGCCGGGCTATTTTTGTGTAATACTGCTGCTTTCTATTTGTCAATGAATTCTCTTCCAATGCTGTTCTAATGTGGACAGCCACAAATGGACTGTATAAGAGTCCTAATTCTCTTAATCTCTTCTCTCCTCTTTCAATCACACCGTCACTGAATCGATACATCAGTCTGTGAATTAGGCCGTAAATGAAGAAAATACGATTTGGTTGCTCGATGTAATGGTCCCTTTTGGCTTCCTTGCAAAAGTATGCAACGTGTTGAGGTTCCATGTCAATATGGCTAACATCCCTACACAGTATATCTGGAATGTTCAACATGTAATAATACACATGTCTGTAGTGTGTGCTTTGTGCATAATCTGCTACGTCTGTACTGTTGGAGAATATACAATTGGCACTAATGTTGGGTTGCAGTAGCTCTGAACTGAAAGGTGGATCCATCCTCCAGTTCAACACAGTTGGCGTGAGGACTTCCACCCACTTGTCCGATCCATTGAAGTTAGGGGACCACTCCACGCTGAAGAATCTCTTGGTCAGCATTGCCAGTAGAAATCCTCTAGCAGTTTTCTGAGCTTGGTCACCATATCCAGCACAGCGAGGCCACCTCTTACATCGATATGTTAATGTCCTAAGATCGCCAAGAACATTAGTCATATTATCTCCATCATCTAGTCTCTTTCGTATCATGTGATAAGTGTGATTGTGCCAGGTTATATAGCTATTTATCTTCTCAAATAGTTCCATCCAGGCAGCGGGGAACTCCATGAGGTACTGTTGACACTCTCTTTCCACACCAATGGATGCTTGAACGCCACGTCGACGAAGAACTTGCTTGCATACGCTACTAGCTTTATCTCTGGTGAACTGGAATGACTGAGGTATCTCCTTCATTGCAGAAGCAGTTCTCATAACATGTACGACTGAGTCCTTGGTGAGTCTGTATTGATCATCCATGTTTGCCGAGTGCTTAATAGCAAATGATCGCTTTTTCGATATTGCCAAAGGATCAAATTTTCTCGCAACTAGAAAGGAAGATCGACTGTTATAGATGCGGAGAGTAAGAAAGGTAGAACAAAGAATTAGTATAAGAAATCCTAAAAAAGTGCGTTTACACCTAAACCGGTTCATCTTCTGGGTAGCGTCGCAGTTCCTGTAATCCGATTCTCTTTCGGAGTAGACTCTCGACAAGAGACAGTGATAAGGGGGAAGACGTCCAGCTGTGGTTCGGTATATAGCTAACTCCTGATTCAATCCTACAATCCTTGATCTGAACTTGCTGGACTAGGTCTAGCTATCGATGTTAAATCAAGTTCAGTACAATTCGAACCACTACAAAAAGTAAAAAGTAGTACATGTACAAATTGTCGTACATGTAAGCTGCATTAGATCCATCTTAAGTGCAAATACTCAGTAAGAAAAGTTGAAACTCACCTAGCTATTATAAAAATGTCTCCAAATCTCACGCACGTACATAAGTATACGCGTATACGAATTGTTATACGTAGGGTCGAGGGCGTAGACTAGAATTTTTGTGGTTGAAGGCCTGTGTCAACAATCAGGTGGTGTGTGTGAGTCACATCCGCCGGATGTCGACACAGCAGCAAATGTACGCTCAGTTTTACGTTACGCTTTTTAATAAGTTTCCTGTATACTATTAGATAGTCATCAATTCACTAGGTTTCTTTGAAAAAGTTGTACATATCTATTCTCATGCATAATATTATTATGTACCTAGAGACACCATCACATGCATGAATTCTTCTTTGATTGTCTGGAGACACTGTTTAATGAATAGTTGCATTATTGTATTGTATAGTAATTGTATTATAAGTATAGCTATCATAACATTATCATATCATACCATTTAGTTAGCTTAATAAACCTAACCCTATAACCACGTTAGCTTTATAAATAAATGTTCTAATGCATGAGGAAGCCAAATCCAATGGCGTCTGTAAGAAAGTGCAAATCATATGTTTCTTTCAATCTTTCAATTTCAATCAGACTGACAGTGTATTGATTGTGGAAAGGATGATAAATCTGAGATTTGAAATTATGATAACAACATTTTTATTGGCCTTTAAAGTGTGCTAAGGCGATTCGAATTTGACTGAATATATAATAATATTATTATTCAAATCTAGCTGCTATTTATAAAGGCGTGCTATTTCACTACTAGCGTGTGACGACAAAGTTTAATTGAAGGTCAATAAACTATTCTATGTGTATAGACACACACATGTGAATACATACATATGCATGTATGTCATGCATGGGTATACGTATACACCATATAGCATACTGTATGTATATAGTGCATATGTACTTACGTATAGTGGTATATTAACATGTATATATGTACGTACAGTAGAAACTTGTTGAGACAAATGCCCTTACAAGCAAATTCCAGCTTAACACAAACCACACCTCGAGCATAATTTTAGTTAACTTTGCTGTTACAGTAGTAGTGTACATGTAGTAAGCAAATCCTGCAGATCACGCAGAAGAACATTTGATAACAAGAACTGATTTTGTGGGTCCCCTGTGGTTTGTTTTGACATGTTTCCATCATAGTAATGTATACAGTGGACCAAGGACTATGAGTTGAGTATCCACTAGTACTGTACAGCATGGCATACATGCTATAAAGGCAGACTTCACACACACAGAACATTGTTGTTGTGGGGATCTGTGTACAGACACATTCTGACTGGAAATTCCATTACAGACTCTACAGGATGTTGTGATAGGATGGTGGGAGTTTACATGACTCAGCTCATGACAAACTAAGAATAACCTACAAACAACATCAGTTAATCAGATTCTGACTCGAGGAAATGTTAATTTGCAAAATTTCGGATAAAATGGTCTAGTGAGGCCAACTGTACAATTGACCAAGATAATTAAATTACTATAATTATATGTCGTGATATTATGGTTAGCTGATCTCGAGCCCATTGCATTTATTACAGATTATTTGCTGATATAAGTATTATTATTATTAGATGGCAATGCCAATTAAAATTAATGTTATAATAATATGTAGGAGTTTTCACACCCGTATAGTAGGCTGCGGGCTTTTCAAGTAGTTTAAATAATTATTATAAAAATGCATAGTCATGCATAATTCTGAAATCACTCACTCGCTGCAATACATCTCATCCAAAATGTTCAACTTCAAGTCTCATACATAGAAAACACTTGGGCTCAGTCACACAATACAAATAAATTAATACAGAATATACAGACGTATGAAATCATGAATATCATGCACATGTCAGTATTGTAGTTATCACCGATGTCTAGCATGCATTCTCTTCTGTAAGATACTTTTGGACTGAAGGTCACATCTGACAATGTTGTTGTTTGAAATTGATCCCAAATACATCCCAAGACTGGTGAATAGACTTAGCCCCTTGACAACCACCGTCGCCTTGGAGACAAGGTAGAGATCGCTCATTGTATCAAGAATTTTGTCAATACTTTCTTTACTTTCTTTCAGTTCAGCATGTTCTGTGAAATGCCAGAAACTAGAGTTGGAGTATGTTACTCTACTCAAAGGATACCTCTGGGAAGCCCACTTCAGACAGTCCGATGAGTCACTAAACAACAGCAGTGGTCTGTCAATGCTGTATTTACTAGCAGTACTCTCCCCACAGTTGATAAAACGTCTCCAAGATGTCCGATCACGTTGATGCCGGGCTATTTCAAAGTAGTACTGCTGCTTTTTATCTGTCAATGAGGTCTCTTCCAAAGCTGTTCTAATGTGGATAGCCACAAATGGACTGTATAAGAGTCCTAATTCTCTTAATCTCTTCTCTCCTCTTTCAATCACACCGTCACAGAATCGATACATCAGTCTGTGAACTAGACCATAAATGAAGAATATACGATTTGGTTGCTCAATGTAGTGGTCCCTTCTGGCTTCCTTGCAAAAGTACACAATGTGTTGAGGTTCCATGTCAATCTGACTAACATCCCTACACAGTATATCTGGAATGTTCAACAAGTAATAATACACATGTTCATATCTGTAGTGTGTGCTATGTACATACTTTACTACATTTGTACTCGTCGAGATTGTACAGTTGGCACTAATGTTGGGTTGCAGTAGCTCTGAACTGAAAGGTGGGTCCATCTTCCAGTTCAACACAGTTGGCGTGAGGACTTCCACCCACTTGTCCGATCCATTGAAGTTATGGGGCCACTCCACGGTGAAGAATCTCTTGGTCAGCATTGCCAAAAGAAATCCTCTAGCAGTTTTCTGAGCTTGGTCACCATATCCAGCACAGCGAGGCCACCTCTTACATCGGTATGTTAATGTCCTGAGATCTCCAAGCACATTAGTCATATTATCTCCATCATCTAGTCTCTTTCGTATCGTGTGATAAGTGTGATTGTGCCAGGTTACATAGCTATTTATCTTCTTGAATAGTTCCATCCAGGCAGCAGGGAACTCCATGAGGACTGTTGACACTCTTCTTCAACACCAGTGGATCGATGATTGAATTCCATAACGACTGAGTTGTTGCTTGCATACGCTACTAGCTTTATCTCTGGTGAACTGGAATGACTGAGGTATCTCCTTCATTGCAGAAAACGTTCATGTAACATGTACGACTGAGCTCTTGTTGAATCTGTATTGATCATCCATGTTTGCCGAATTCTTAATATCGAAAGGACGCTTTTCGATATCGGGTCCAATTTTCTCTTACATACGAACAAAAATCGACTGTTATAGATGCGGAGAATAAGAAAGGTAGAACAAAGAATTAGTACATAAAGTCCTAAGATAATGGGTTTACATCTAAACCGGTTCATCTTCTGGGTAGCGTCGCAATTCCTGTAGTCCGATTCTCTTTCCGGAGCCTCTCGCATATCTCGTGGGAGAGGGGGCGTGTCATCCTGATATTTTCAACAAATCTAGTTGGAGATGTGAACTCAGTTATGAAACACTTCCCGTCACTTTGTGTGCTCTGTAACCCTTGTTATTCAAAGTGGTGCTATAGCCAAATTTTGGCCATAGCACCACAGTCAATGTATGGGGGAGAATATGGAAAATACACTTAGCACCATCCTGCATATCTCGTGGGAGAGGGGGCGTGTCGCCCTGATATTTTCAACAAATCTAGTTGAAGATGTGAACTAATTTATGAAACACTACCCATCACTTTGTGTGCTCTGTAACCCTTGTTATTCAAGGTGGTGCTATGGCCAAATTTTGGGCATAGCACCATACTGCATTTCTCGTGGGAGATGGGGTGTGTCGCCCTGATATTTTCAACAAATCTAGTTGGAGATGTGAACTAAGTTATGAAACACTTCCTGTCACTTTGTGTGCTCTGTAACCCTTGTTATTCAAAGTGGTGCTATGGCCAAATTTTGGCCATAGCACCACCGTCAATGTATGGGGGAGAATAGGGAAAAAATGCACTTAGCACCATCCTACATTTCTCGTGGGAGATGGGGTGTGTTGTCCTGATATTTTCAACAAATCTAGTTGGAGATGTGAACTAAGTTATGAAACACTTCCTGTCACTTTGTGTGCTCTGTAACCCTTGTTATTCAAAGTGGTGCTATGGCCAAATTTTGGCCATAGCACCACAGTCAATGTATGGGGGAGAATATGGAAAAATACACTTAGCACCATCCTGCATATCTCGTGGGAGAGGGGGCGTGTCGCCCTGATATTTTCAACAAATCTAGTTGAAGATGTGAACTAAGTTATGAAACACTACCCATCACTTTGTGTGCTCTGTAACTCTTGTTATTCAAGGTGGTGCTATGGCCAAATTTTGGCCATAGCACCATACTGCATTTCTCGTGGGAGATGGGGCGTGTCGCCCTGATATTTTCAACAAATCTAGTTGGAGATGTGAACTAAGTTATGAAACACTTCCTGTCACTTTATGTGCTCTGTAACCCTTGTTATTCAAAGTGGTGCTATGGCCAAATTTTGGCCGTAGCACCACAGTCAATGTATGGGGGAGAATAGGGAAAAAATGCACTTAGCACCATCCTGCATATCTCGTGGAAGAGGGGGCGTGTCGTCCTGATATTTTCAACAAATCTAGTTGGAGATGTGAACTAAGTTATGAAACACTTCCTGTCACTTTGTGTGCTCTGTAACCCTTGTTATTCAAGGTGGTGCTATGGCCAAAATTTGGCCATAGCACCATCCTGCATATCTCGTGGGAGATGGGGCGTGTCGTCCTGATATTTTCAACAAATCTAGTTGGAGATGTGAACTAAGTTATGAAACACTTCCTGTCACTTTGTGTGCTCTGTAACCCTTGTTATTCAAGGTGGTGCTATGGCCAAATTTTGGCCATAGCACCATCCTGCATATCTCGTGGGAGAGGGGGCGTGTCGTCCTGATATTTTCAACAAATCTAGTTGGAGATGTGAACTAAGTTATGAAACACTTCCCGTCACTTTGTGTACTCTGTAACCCTTGTTATTCAAAGTGGTGCTATGGCCAAATTTTGGCCATAGCACCACAGTCAATGTATGGGAGAGAATATGGAAAAATACACTTAGCACCATCCTACATATCTCGTGGGAGAGGGGGCATGTTGCCCTGATATTTTCAACAAATCTAGTTGGAGATGCGATCTAAGTTATGAAACACTTCCCGTCACTTTGTGTGCTCTGTAACCCTTGTTATTCAAAGTGGTGCTATGGCCAAATTTTGGCCATAGCACCATCCTGCATATCTCGTGGGAGAGGGGGCGTGTCGTCCTGATATTTTCAACAAATGTAGTTGGAGATGTGAACTAAGTTATGAAACACTTCCCGTCACTTTGTGTGCTCTGTAATCCTTGTTATTCAAAGTGGTGCTATGGTCAAATTTTGGCCGTAGCACCACAGTCAATGTATGGGGGAGAATATGGAAAAAATGCACTTAGCACCATCCTGCATTTCTCGTGGGAGATGGGGTGTGTCGTCCTGATATTTTCAACAAATCTAGTTGGAGATGTGAACTAAGTTATGAAACACTTCCCGTCACTTTGTGTTCTCTGTAACCCTTGTTATTCAAGGTGGTGCTATGGCCAAATTTTGGCCATAGCACCACAGTCAATGTATGGGGGAGAATATGGAAAAATACACTTAGCACTATCCTGCATATCTTGTGGGAGAGGGGGCGTGTCGTCCTGATATTTTCAACAAATCTAGTTGGAGATGTGAACTAAGTTATGAAACACTTTCCGTCACTTTGTGTGCTCTGTAACCCTTGTTATTCAAGGTGGTGCTATGGCCAAATTTTGGCCGTAGCACCACAGTCAATGTATGGGGGAGAATATGGAAAAATACACTTAGCACCATCCTGCATATCTCGTGGGAGAGGGGGCATGTCGCCCTGATATTTTCAACAAATCTAGTTGGAGATGTGAACTAAGTTATGAAACACTTCCTGTCACTTTGTGTGCTCTGTAACCCTTGTTATTCAAGGTGGTGCTATGGCCAAATTTTGGCCATAGCACCATCCTGCATATCTCGTGGGAGATGGGGCGTGTCGCCCTGATCTTTTCAACAAATCTAGTTGGAGATGTGAACTAAGTTATGAAACACTTCCCGTCACTTTGTGTACTCTGTAACCCTTGTTATTCAAAGTGGTGCTATGGCCAAATTTTGGCCATAGCACCACAGTCAATGTATGGGGGAGAATAGGGAAAAAATGCACTTAGCACCATCCTGCATATCTCGTGGGAGAGGGGGCGTGTCGTCCTGATATTTTCAACAAATCTAGTTGGAGATGTGAACTAAGTTATGAAACACTTCCTGTCACTTTGTGTGCTCTGTAACCCTTGTTATTCAAGGTGGTGCTATGGCCAAAATTTGGCCATAGCACCATCCTGCATATCTCGTGGGAGAGGGGGCGTGTCGTCCTGATATTTTCAACCAATCTAGTTGGAGATGTGAACTAAGTTATGAAACACTTTCCGTCACTTTGTGTGCTCTGTAACCCTTGTTATTCAAGGTGGTGCTATGGCCAAATTTTGGCCATAGCACCATCCTACATATCTCGTGGGAGAGGGGGTGTGTCGTCCTGATATTTTCAACAAATCTAGTTGGAGATGTGAACTAAGTTATGAAACACTTCCCGTCACTTTGTGTTCTCTGTAACCCTTGTTATTCAAGGTGGTGCTATGGCCAAATTTTGGCCATAGCACCACAGTCAATGTATGGGGGAGAATATGGAAAAATACACTTAGCACTATCCTGCATATCTCGTGGGAGAGGGGGCGTGTCGTCCTGATATTTTCAACCAATCTAGTTGGAGATGTGAACTAAGTTATGAAACACTTTCCGTCACTTTGTGTGCTCTGTAACCCTTGTTATTCAAAGTGGTGCTATGGCCAAATTTTGGCCATAGCACCACAGTCAATGTATGCCATTGGGGGAGAATATGGAAAAATACACTTAGCACCATCCTGCATATCTCGTGGGAGAGGGGGCATGTTGCCCTGATATTTTCAACAAATCTAGTTGAAGATGTGAACTAAGTTATGAAACACTACCCATCACTTTGTGTGCTCTGTAACCCTTGTTATTCAAGGTGGTGCTATGGCCAAATTTTGGCCATAGCACCATACTGCATTTCTCGTGGGAGATGGGGCGTGTCGCCCTGATATTTTCAACAAATCTAGTTGAAGATGTGAACTAAGTTATGAACACTTCCCATCACTTTGTGTGCTCTGTAACCCTTGTTATTCAAAGTGGTGCTATGGCCAAATTTTGGCCATAGCACCATCCTGCATATCTTGTGGGAGAGGGGGCGTGTCGTCCTGATATTTTCAACAAATCTAGTTGGAGATGTGAACTAAGTTATGAAACACTTCCTGTCACTTTGTGTGCTCTGTAACCCTTGTTATTCAAAGTGGTGCTATGGCCAAATTTTGGCCATAGCACCACAGTCAATGTATGCCATTGGGGGAGAATATGGAAAAATACACTTAGCACCATCCTGCATATCTCGTGGGAGAGGGGGCATGTTGCCCTGATATTTTCAACAAATCTAGTTGAAGATGTGAACTAAGTTATGAAACACTACTAAGTTATGAATCACTTTGTGTGCTCTGTAACCCTTGTTATTCAAGGTGGTGCTATGGCCAAATTTTGGCCATAGCACCATACTGCATTTCTCGTGGGAGATGGGGCGTGTCGCCCTGATATTTTCAACAAATCTAGTTGAAGATGTGAACTAAGTTATGAACACTTCCCATCACTTTGTGTGCTCTGTAACCCTTGTTATTCAAAGTGGTGCTATGGCCAAATTTTGGCCATAGCACCATCCTGCATATCTTGTGGGAGAGGGGGCGTGTCGTCCTGATATTTTCAACAAATCTAGTTGGAGATGTGAACTAAGTTATGAAACACTTCCTGTCACTTTGTGTGCTCTGTAACCCTTGTTATTCAAAGTGGTGCTATGGCCAAATTTTGGCCATAGCACCACAGTCAATGTATGGGGGAGAATATGGAAAAATACACTTAGCACCATCCTGCATATCTCGTGGGAGAGGGGGCATGTCGTCCTGATATTTTCAACAAATCTAGTTGGAGATGTGATCCAAGTTATGAAACACTTCCTGTCACTTTGTGTGTTCTGTAACCCTTGTTATTCAAGGTGGTGCTATTGCCAAATTTTGGCCATAGCACCATCCTGCATATCTCGTGGGAGATGGGGTGTGTCGTCCTGATATTTTCAACAAATCTAGTTGGAGATGTGAACTAAGTTATGAAACACTTCCCGTCACTTTGTGTGCTCTGTAACCCTTGTTATTCAAAGTGGTGCTATGGCCAAATTTTGGCCATAGCACCACAGTCAATGTATGGGGGAGAATATGGAAAAATACACTTAGCACCATCCTACATATCACGTGGGAGAGGGGGCGTGTCGCCCTGATATTTTCAACAAATCTAGTTGAAGATGTGAACTAAGTTATAAAACACTACCCATCACTTTGTGTGCTCTGTAACCCTTGTTATTCAAGGTGGTGCTATGGCCAAATTTTGGCCATAGCACCATACTGCATATCTCGTGGGAGAGGGGGCGTGTTGTCCTGATATTTTCAACAAATCTAGTTGGAGATGTGATCTAAGTTATGAAACACTTCCCGTCACTTTGTGTGCTCTGTAACCCTTGTTATTCAAAGTGGTGCTATGGCCAAATTTTGGCCATAGCACCACAGTCAATGTATGGGGGAGAATATGGAAAAATACACTTAGCACCATCCTACATATCTCGTGGGAGAGGGGGCGTGTCGTCCTGATATTTTCAACAAATCTAGTTGGAGATGTGATCTAAGTTATGAAACACTTCCTGTCACTTTGTGTGCTCTGTAACCCTTGTTATTCAAAGTGGTGCTATGGCCAAATTTTGGCCATAGCACCACAGTCAATATTGGGGAGAATATGGAAAATACACTTAGCACCATCCTGCATATCTCGTGGGAGAGGGGGCATGTCGCCCTGATATTTTCAACAAATCTAGTTGGAGATGTGAACTAAGTTATGAAACACTTCCCGTCACTTTGTGTGCTCTGTAACCCTTGTTATTCAAAGTGGTGCTATGGCCAAATTTTGGCCATAGCACCACAGTCAATGTATGGGGGAGAATATGGAAAAATACACTTAGCACCATCCTGCATATCTCGTGGGAGAGGGGGCATGTCGCCCTGATATTTTCAACAAATCTAGTTGGACCGGAGATGTGAACTAAGTTTTGAAACACTTCCCGTCACTTTGTGTGCTCTGTAACCCTTGTTATTCATATGCGAATTAAGCGCTGGATGTCAACACAGCAGGAACTTAACACTTTTTACCTCCTTTATAGATAGTCATTAATTTACTGTTACTTTGAAAAAAAATTTACCTAATAGATATTATTCTTATGCAAATTATTATGTACGTAGAGGCAACCTTGCAGGAATGAATTCTTCTTGTATTGTCTGGAGACACTCCTTATCAATTATCCATTAATTTAAACTGATCAGATAGTGAATAATTACATTGTTGCATTGTATTGTGTAATAAATATTTATCAATGAATATTCTAATGGAGGAAGCAAAAACCAAGGACATCTATAAGAAAGTTCAAATCTTTCAACTTCAATCAGTACATCGATTGTGGAAAGGAACATGATCAAAATCTGAAATTCTAAATTATATAATGATAGTAACCATCAATGATCACAGGCCTATAATATATGATATTTTCTTTATGATTATTGGTTTGCAATGAATTATAACCTCTCATCATCGCGACAAAAGTGATTCAAATCTGACTGAACATATTCAAATATAGCTACTACAATAATATACGTAGATGTACTAATTCACTACTAGTGTGTGAGGATAAAGGTCAAAGGTCAGTAAACTATTCTTCAAATGTTCACTGATTATCTACAGATTTTACCGGTCATCTCCTTCTGCAGTGAGAGAGAGAGTACATGTAACACATCACAGACAATAGACAGTAGTGGACACATAGGGTATTGAACCGTGTTGAAAGGAGTCATGACATCATGAAGGAGACAGAAATATTGAATCCAAGTATATAGAGAATAGTTTGGACCACAAAATATGCTTAAAATAAGCAATAAACACACACACATGTCCATGCTTGTATCCACACACACAACAATGCACACCCACCCACATGTATACACACACATGCACCCACGTACAACACCACACCCACACATTACATACGTGTGCACATGTACAGGCACCTGAACCTATATAAGCTTTTTGATGACTACCCGTACAATTTTGAAAAAAATGGCTGGCTAGATATGTACATAGTACATGACATGTAATAGATGAATCCCTCCTTGGGTTGGTACATGGGAAATGTACTCACTGTAGACAACTAATTGACCTCAGGGCACTAATTGACTGAGGGCGCAGACTGAGGTCAATTAGTTGTCTGAAGTGAGTACAACTTCCCATGTGTCCAACCCAAGGAGGGATTTATCTATTATGTATCCTGGCAACCAAGAAGTGTATCAAAACTAATCAGTTTCTGTCAAAGAGTACATCAACTTGATCTGTTCTGAGCTACCGTAGTGTCCGAAATTTTTGTAGGATGTAATTTTCGCGAATCACTCGATTTAGGACTGTTCACGTTTTATTTTCGCGAATGGCAACGTGCTTATTGGTTTTCGTTTAGCATTTCAAGGGCGCTTAGGTGTTACGAATGGCGATGGAACACAAGGGACTATCGTTTATAGTCGAGACAAGCGTCTGACGTTTTATTTTTCTGAGAAAGAACTGCAAGATTGCTCGCTTTTGAAGACGCCCAATTTGAGTATGAGAGCTGTATTCGAGGATATCATGTTTATCAGACTATTTGGAGCAGTAGCATTGGAGAGGTTCTTAGCTGCCGTCAAGAGCCCAGGAACATCGAAGATCCCTTCGTGACCACGGGTTGTTGTCAATCAAGAACAATAAACAATAGACAATCGCCCTTTGTTCCCATGTTGCCCATACTACCAATGTATAAAAGGCCGCCATTTTATACATACCCATGATAATTTTTGCGAATGAATTTTCATGAATCTGACCTTCCTCGCAAAATTTGTGAAAATTATGTCCCGCGAAAATTTTGGACACTACGGTAGTACATGTGAAATGTACATAGGTCAGTTCGTTTGATGTTACCTTCAACCTGGATACATAAAGTATATACAGTACACACACACACACACACACACACACACACACACACACACACACACACACACACACACACACAACACACACACACACACACACACACACACACACACACACACACACACACCTGAAACATCTGTCCAGTTGCAAACTCCCTTTTTTGTTGAGGTGTTCTTTCTGGCAAACCACTTCCTTCAGCTATAGTATAAGCTAGTACAATTCAGTTTAGATGTGGTGTTGTCCACTCTCTCTACATCCACAGTCTCAACTCAATCCAGCTAGTTCTTGGAGCAAATATGGTTTGCAGGGATTCCAAGTTGACTACATAGCAAAATAGAAGGTCATTTGTTATCTAATGGTACTTCCTGTATATATGCATAGGGAGGGAATAGAGAGGGTGATTCAGATGACAGGTTGACAAGGACTGGAATAAGTGTTTCAGTTGGAAAGAAATCACTCGGACCATGTTCCCTGCTAGTCTGGCGTAGCCGACCCTTGATCCGCCATTTTATTTTGTTCGGGCAGAGAAAGGGTCTGGTCTGGTCTGGAGCCTATTTCTATACCATGGTGCAGGAATTCGTGCGCCCAATCAGATTGCAGAACGCCTTTCAGACGCATAAAAACGTGGGCGACTAATGGTGGCTCATTTCCAGTACAGAAGTGTAGTTCGACTATTGTTGACTTTCTAAATTTGTGAAAACCACCCGTTTAGGTAAATTTGGTCGGCGCTATCTATCTCTCTGTGACAAATCGGGAGTAGCGGTCTCCCTTTTGCAACAAATCTCAAAAACATATGGCTGTTTGCTTCAGAATTCAAAATTCTTCTGTATTTTGGAATTGGAATTGCTGTGCAAGTCAACAGGACTCTGCCGAGACAATGCATCCTTCGCCAATCGTTGTGCATGAGTGAAAATACCCCCTTAGTATATGCGATAATGTGCGATATTTTTACAATTTGTCATCGTCAACTCCACCTCCCGGTACAGAAATAGGTTCCAGACCAGACCAGACCCTATCTCCGCCCCAACAAAATAAAATGGCAGATCAAGGGTTGGCTACGCCAGACTAATTCCCTACCACATGGAGCAGAGTGGAAGCATTCATGCAACAATGATAGTATCTATGAAAGAAGCACTGTCGTGAACTTGTATCAACAACAGCTCAGTGTTGAGAGTGTTCAAGGCTATCAATTCCAAGTTATCTCACTCACTCCATAGCGTAAGGGTGCCTATAATTTCAAGTCCTCTCATTACACCAGCAGAGGGTGAACAGTGGTAGGACACAGTGTGGTATACCTTGCCTGACACGTCTAAGCAATAATAGCTCCAGTTACAACAGCTCATTTCTTGTATTACAACATAGACCCTCCAAACAATACGTTAATCTTGGATTGCTCTAAACCAGTTGCTCTTACCTTAGGAAATAGGAACTGTTATAGTATAGCTAGTACTGTAAGTACACAATTTGTAACTACGTATACCCACCAATACATTGTACAGTATACCATACCATACGATGCCAGCACAGGAAATACCAGTATGCGGTCAGTTATAGTTGCTAATTATAACTTGCCATTTTGAATCATAGAGCTACTCATATGAAGTGAGCATAACATTATACAATATATACCTACGTATCTCACCTGAAACCAGAATACACTAGCTATTATATGGTGCAGTGCTAGTATACGCTCGAGCTCGATCAGGTTGTACCGCAACCGCCATTTTCTACACAATATACCGTATTGTTCTATTTGCCATTATTGCGCAATACACTTCAGCTGTGTGATACATTCGATATAATACATCCTGACAAAATAACAAATGATAAACAAATTACAAATCTGTAACAATTAATAGCTAATAAACCAACATTAAATCAACTAAAGCATGCTTATGTGTGACTAATAAGAATGATTTGTTAAATCTGGACAGTAATAATCTGTCTTGACTAATAACTGAGTACTAGCTACACATGCTTGATCTACAGTTCACAGCTGAGAGTGAGTTAGAGAGTGAGATGTGAGGATTCCTACAAAACTACTACCAACTACTGTTGAATCATGCTGTTCTCACATGCTGAGTGAAATAAACACACCCTGTAGGGATAAATAGAACATTACGGAAGCAGATGAAAGGTGTAGTCCTCAGAACCTCACAAACAACTATCTCAACTATCTCTGACTCCAGAGAGGAGGGCAGCTTCCTCTATGAATGGGTAACTCCATAACAGCAGCATAGCTCATACAAGGTATACATGTGTACAGTATATGAGTACATATGCACATGTCATGAGTCTGTTATACATACCATTCATATACACACCTTCGTGTTGTTTATCTAGGATGTAGATTATAACAGAAATGTATGCTGGAAGGTAAACCTCCCAGGGTAGTGAAGGGGCATCCCCCAGGAAATTTAGGATTTTGGTCCTCGGTGATTGATGCAATCTGAGAGGTAGAAGTCACATTTCAGCTTCCTCTATAGTCATGTTTAGTCAGTGATTCAAGCACGTTTAGTTGGCGAATTCAAAGATTCTCCCCCACTCCCCACCCCCAGTGGACCAGTTGTACCCTGATTGGTATACCAGCACATGTGGGCACACCTCAACAGTACGTGCAGTACAATGATACAGGTGCTGTTACATACCTTAACACTGGGAACTCTTAGATACAAGACAACATTTCACTTGCCCAGCAAGGTTCCCATTCCCAATTTCAACCAGACTGGAGAGTACAGTGTCCCAAGTACGAGGACGACTTCCACTACCCTCCCTCCCATCCAACCACATCCTCATCATGTCAACAAAACAGTCAACATCACTGGATGCTTGGATGGCCGCTATGATACTCTCATCAATGCTGAGAGGATGTCCCAACTGGGACCATTTAGGACCTAATTCTCCACCGATAAGATCAGCGAGGTCCTTCAGATCAGGTTTACTGCTCAGAACTACAGCAAGGAGAGGAGAAACACCTTCTGTCATGTCCGCCCAAGAGCAATAACCCAACAACCCCATGCAGTCGTGGATATCCTAGAACAACTCATGCCAGGACAACTCTGTGTACTCAGTACCCTCCAGAAGCCTGCACTGTGTACACATGGCTGTCTGGGAGATCAGTGACACGTCAAGCTCCTTATACACTTTTACAAGGAGAGAATGTCACACACGTGAGCTGTGTCAGTGATGGTGTTCTGAGTGAGAATTCACATGAGTGTAGAGGTACACATTAGTCACATACACAACACTACAATACACTGAATTACTACACAGAGCAATGTACAGGTAATGCATATAAAATTATGGTTCGCATATATATACACAAATATACATACACATACACACAACTATGCAATACTTTTTACATGTACACAAATATACATGCATGTGTACACACATGCACTTGCACACACACACACACACACACACACACACACACACACACACACACACACACACACACACACATACACACACACGTACACACACACGTACACACACACGTACACACACACGTACACACACGTGCATACACACATGCATACAATATTGATTTAGGTTCTTCTGTATTTGGGGCAGGTTTTAGAGGTTAAAACCAAATAAGTTGATCAACTTCTCCTGGCAACACCAGTATGACACACTGACCTATGACCTCTGGACTATGACCTATACCACCCTCCCTCAAGCAACCTGTTAAGGTACACACACCTGGATTCTTTGAGAAGGACTGTTCCACCTGATCTGCTACTTCAGGGAATCCACACTCTCGGACAGCTTCAAGCACTGTCCTCCATGTACGAGGCTTATCTCCTGTTCCTGCTTCAGAAGACAGCCATTTTGAGCAGAGAAGGATGAAGCACTCCTTTGGAATGCATAGCTTCTGTTGCTTGATTCCTTCGCACACATTTTTGCGAATTCCCAGTTCGATTCCAAAATTTTGCCACTTGGAATCAATATAATCCCCGACCAACTCTAAGAGGTCAGCTTCACAAGGTTTGGAATGGATATCTGAAGACAGAAAAGGCGTCAATCAACTACAAATACTGTGTTTCCACAGCAACAGTGATGATGGAAATTATACAAACATCAAAACAAAATGGTCAACATAAACAACACAATAAGGTGTCCTAATTACCATATGTGTGTGATGTACAAATATGTCACGGATACAATAATAGTGTATTGACAGTGCTGCACATGCTGTACAATATCATTCCTGCATTATTCCACTAACAATATGCATGGTCTCTGCAACACCGACAAGCTTTCTGCCCACGAATAAATTCTATATACCAATTCATGGACACAGTTAGCACTAATGTGTGGCAAGATACACCAAATAGGTCACTGAGTACTGGAGTAGTCTTGCGTAGCCAGACACATTTTAGCCTTGGTGACATTGACATCATTTAATGTCTAGATGAGTCTGGCCATGCAAGACTAATCCTGTACTGCACCGCATGGACACATGTTCACTCACCTGGAGGTTTCAGGATCTGGTCAGCTGGTACCTGGTCCACTGCTTTGGGGAATCCACACTTTTGTCTGGCTCCAAGCACTGTCCTCCATGTACGAGGCTTATCTCCTGTTCCTGCTTCAGAAGACAGCCATTTTGAGCAGAGAAGAGCCAGCCATGCTTTAGGGTCACCCGACTTCTGCTGGCTGATTCCTTCACATGTGTTCCCTGATATTCCCATTCTCATTCCAAATTCCTTCCATTTGGGACTGTAACAGTCACCAACCAATTGCAGCAGATCAGATTCACATGGTTTGGAGTCAAGATCTGGAAAAGGTTAAAACCAAGAAGATTACAATAGTCAATGATATGCCTAAACATCACATATCTTTTTCATAGCAAATGTACTTTGGTGTAGCAGTACTACACTATTTGGATTTGTAATTGCTTGAGGCAATGTACAAGAACCATGATATGTATATGTGGTGTGAATTCAAAGGTAGTTATTCTCACCTAAATTGCTAGCATCAATTACTTGCCTACTAACAGGAGATCCTCTTTTTGTTGAATCAGAATTTGATGATCCAAGGATCCAAAATGGTTTGAATGAGTCGATGCCTTCAACTAAGTAAACCTGTGATGTTGAAATATGTAAAGTACATAATATATACTAATTTTAAATAGTCACGTACATGACCATAATATTATGTTATCTGTAGACTAGAAAATATATGTAGTTATCTAGGAATACGTGCACTTCCACACACCATATGTATACCAATGTACACATAATGTACTCATATCTAACACACACACACACACACACGTACACACACACACACACACACACATGCACACACACACACACACACACACACACACACACACACACACACACACACACACACACACAACACACACACACACAACACACACACACACACACACACACACACAACACACACACACACTACACATATCACAACATTCCTCAGTACCTGAACAGTGGAGTGGTCTATGTTGGAAAACCAGATCTTCTGTTCAGAGGTCATTGGGAATAGCTGCTTCTTCCCAGGACACATCAGGCACTTCCCACCACTTGGGGTAGCAACATGGGGTACTTCAGGACCACAGAGGGAACACAGGGAACCACACACAACATTAGCTGACTTTGTAAAACTGTCACCAAATGTTGCAATACATACCTCCGTGATAGCTTTGGTTAGGTCACCTCGAATACTATCACAGAGAATGTGCAGTTCCTTCACATCTGCTTCAGTGGGCTTGAATGTGGAACCACGGTCTGCAAAGGCCTCTTTGGGGACTAGCAGATTGGCCTCTATAAGAGTAGCTCGCTCACTGATGTAGACAAAGGATCCTTTGTGAATAAACTTGACAGTAGTACGATCACTGTTAGGAAGATCAGGCTCCCAACTATTCCAATCATTAGCTAGAATGACAATCAACCGAGGGAATATAACACGAGGGAGTCGATATGTACGGCTTGAACCTTCCCAGCACTTAAGAGTGAAATACAACTTGGCAACAGTCGACTTCACTGGTAGGTTGGCTCTTCCACAGGGAAGGGCAAGGGGGATGAAGTAAGAAGAAATCATTGTAGATTCTTCACCCAATACCAATGGAGAATAAGACAATTTAGCAGAGAGACCGAGATGATGAATGACCTTCAAAAACCATTCTGAATCAATATTAGGGTCCACACCAATTTCAGAAAATAGCTCTTTGTATCCTTCATCTTTTAAGAGGATTTCGCCTTTTTCTTGAAAATGCTTAGCTGCAGGTGACTTGGGTGTGATGAAGTGTATGAGGAGGAGCTTTGATATCTCCTTGAAGAGAAATGTGGCTTCTGTGCACACAAGGTTGTTCCCTCTCTCCACACCTTCCAGCTCATAGTAGGCATAGAACCCAAGATTGTGGAAGAGCATTAGAAGTGCTCGGAACTGGTCGTCTGCATCCTCATTGTCGTCAATGTAACCATGATCAAGACTGAATGTCTTCAGGTCTCTGTATGGGATGTACTTGACTCCTGACTTCCTAGTGACCAGTTCCATCATCAGCCACATTAGTGGGATCTTCAGCTTGAGAGCGGCATCTTCTGATGAAAGAGCATTTCTGAAGGAATTTATGTACTGAGAGTCGTTCATCTCATGTTCATGGTCTTTGTACATCAGATTGTCAACTAGGAAGAGGTACTGGCCATTTTCTTCATCCCTCATAAGAGATTGTGAACTGTGAGCATGTTCGTTGAAGACCTTTAGTCTTGAATTGAGTCCAGCTACAACCTCTTCATGGTTGGGAGACTTCAACAGTTCATCTTTGAACGTACCAACAACAGCTATACGACATGGAGGAACAGATTTACCGTCTTCCATGACATCCTTCAAGTGCTTGTTACACTTGTATTCCAGTGTATGGACACTGGAGAAGGAACGCAGCATCAACTCCCAGGTTGTCTCTGAGCTGGCTACAACCTTCTCCCTACCATCTGTGTCCCTGTAGGTGATTTCAGCAAGAGAATCCACATCCTTGGATGCATTGAAGACATGAATGTAAGTACATGGAATACCCAGGAGAAGAGGGAGGGTGTCCATAAAGGCAGGCTGGCCTCCAGAATCAATCATATTCACAAATGTAACTTGCTGAAGAGAGTCTTGCCTTTGATTACTTTTGGTTTCATTTTCTTTCAGTTGACTAACAAGATGGCAGTGAGTTACTTTCAATTTCCAGTCTTGTGAAGGGGATGAAAGATCTGTTCTCTCTCTTCCTTGTCCCTCAGAGGTTTGTTTTGTTAATACAGTATGACTATTTGAAGCAGGACAGGATCTGGACTGGGTCACAATGCTACTGCTGGATTCACTGGCAACAGTGCTCCTAGGATAGCTCTCAGCTGAGTGATAGTTCACATTTTCCGTCCAACCTCTCAAAATAGCTCCCATACCTTTATCACTTACATACTCCCATGCACTGGTGGAGGACTGTGCACTAGCTAGGTACATCTCTCTGTTGAAGGTGACCACATCTGGTGACTCCATCACTGGAGTACTGTGTTCAATTTCCTTGGACTGGTTGTGGACAAGGAGATGCTTCAGACAAGACTTCCCTACCTTTGGAGGGCCAACCAGAACACATCGGATGATGTTGACATTAACATATCCATGGTTGTTAAGAGCTGTGCGGTAACTGTGGATCCAGGTAGGAATTTCTAAAATTGTGAAAAAGAATGGCACCTTTTAGTATTAAAGTGAAATCTGATTTAAATAAAATTACTAGAATGTCTTAGATACTTAAATAACCTTTAAGTACAAAATTCATTTTTATATTAATTTTACTGTACACATACGTACATACGAAGTATTACACAAAATTTGCACCATGATGCGTGGGTGTTTCTTTTGTTGTTATGGGGTGTTTATATGACTAAGAAACTTCATTAATAATTCATGAGGTGTCTTACTAGTGCATTTTTAACCTCTGTTCCTGTGATCACTCAGAAGAATACTGCGTGGTCTATGACTGTTTGGGTGACTGGATGGAATATCGGGATAGTGGCATGCCAGATGACAGAGAACAATATTGAAGTCCTCTCATTCATAAATTATCTGCCTTGAGTTTTTTCATTATACTGTCTAGACATTTCTGGACAATCGGTGAAGTCGGGAGTATCGAAGATGTTCCAGCTTGGGTTAGTAATACAAATTTGCCATAAAAGACCCCAACACAATTGGTAAAGCGTACTGGGTGGATAGAGATCACCGTTCTTATTTCAAATGTCAAGCACAAATTAAAATGTGGTAACAATTTGGTGAGTTCTTCCTTCATCATCTGATGAATGAGAGGACTTGGAAATTGTCATCAGGCATGCCACTATTACAATATTCCATCCAGTTGACCCTAAAAGTTGTAGCCCAAGCAGTATTCTTCTGAGTGTTCAGAGGAACAGCTGACTTCTTAACACACTGGATACTTCTTTAGATGTCAAAGGTCCATAGCATTTGGGTTTCAAAAACATTTTGCCTGAAAAACGAACAGTTTTCTAACAACTAGACTACTTTCCTTGTAAAGAGTACTCTAAGCCCGCACGCGGAACTTGGTGAACACGTCAATTTACTCATATTGCATCACGGTACAAGCCAGTTATCCACTTCGCACCTTGGGGTCATTGACTGTACACACCCTTGGGCTCCACCCTCAGGATGTGTATAGTCAATACCTCTTGGTGCTCGGTGAATAACCTATACAAATATAACAAAATAAATTAATAAATAAAATAAATACCTGTATGTGCAACACATAGTCTTCCATAGAATCCTATATTTCAAATCATAACATACATACAATAATGTATAGTTACCTTGAATACTGAAAGTCGTCCGTAAAGCCTGTAAGTTCCTTTTCTTTGCTTTAACAAGAGGCCTGGTCATGAATGGTGCTTGAGAAACTTGTAGATTATATCCCCTTTCAAGCAGAGCTGTTAGAATTGTATTATTGATAATATCATGCTGCTTCCCAAGTGAGGTGAGGAAACTGTACCCAAGTGAGTGCATACTACACCCTTCCTCCAGCAATTGAATAAAGGTCTCCACATGCCCATGAACACCTGCTAAGTGTAGAGGATTGTGACCTTTCTTGGAAATGGGATCTTTCTCTGCACCCCATCGTATCAGCTCCACAGCTGCTGCAGTCTTCCCATGCCTAGCAGCAAGATGAAGAGGTGTCCATCCTTCATCTTTGTCCAAGTGTTCAATAAACCAATATTGTCGGGTAAGTAACTCTTTCAAAATTTCCATGCAGCCACTCAAAACAGCAAAGTGTAGAACAGTATAACCTCGAGTGTCTACACATTCTAAGCTGCAACCATCCTCAAGTAAGGCTTTAAAAGTCTGATCGTGTCCATTCAGAATTGCTTGGTGTATAGGTGTTCCAAATATGCCAGCAACAATATTCCTTTTTGCTCCCTTTCTCAGTAGCATACGTGCTAACTCTGTTCTTCCATAAGATGCGGCAAAGTGGAGTGGTGTAAGAATACCATAACAGTCATTAATAGAGCATCCTCGATCCATGAGCATTATTGCAATTTTATGTTGGTCATACTGAATGGCCTTACAAAGTCCAGCAGTTAGTATACGGTCCCTGTCCTCATGTGTTTTACTGAGAAGAGACACAAGCATATTGTAATGGCCACCATTGATTATTTGATCAAGAAGCTTGTCAAAGTCAGCCCTATTATGAATACGAGCACCATATAAGTACAGTTCCAATGCAACTTTAGTGTTTTGGTGCTGAATTGCAACTTCTATAGGACTGTTGAGTGCAAATTGGTCAACTGCTGCTTTGTGCTGAAGAAGAAGTTGGACTATTTCAAAATGTCCTTGCTTGGCAGCAAAATAAAGAGCAGTTTTTAAATTCTTAATTATATTCACTTGACAGCCTTCATTCAATAAGGCTTGAACTGCATCAAAATGTCCATTATTCGCCGCACAGTGAAGAGGTGTGCCAAGAATTGATGACTTTGCATCCTTGTCAGCACCATTCTTGATCAATTCAACAACTGCTTCAGTTAGACCAAATGCTGCAGCATCATGAAGTGGAGTATATCCACTCTTATCTCTTATGTCAATGGGACAGTTCTGTCTGAGAAGTTCTCTGATGACATTCACATGTCCCTTCAGAGCAGCGAAGTGTAGAGCAGTCCTACCAATATCATTAACTGCAAGTAAACTACATCCTTCATCCAGTAGTGCTTTAACAGTCTCGAGGTGTCTGTTAATTGCTGCTTGGTGAAGAGGTGTACCACATTCCCCTGCAACAACATCCTTGTCAGCACCATTCTTGATCAATTCAAAAACTGCTTCTGTTTGACCACATGCTGCAGCATCATGAAGTGGAGTACGTCCACTCTTATCTCTTATGTCAATGGGACAATTTTGGTTGAGAATTTCCCTGATGATACCCACATGTTCCTTTCCAGCAGCCCAATGAAGAGCAGTTTTACCATTATCACTAACTGCAAGTACTCTACACCCTTCATCCAGTAGTGCTTTAACAGTCTCAAGGTGTCCCTTAATTGCTGCTTGGTGAAGAGGTGTGCCAAATTCCCCTGCAACAACGTCCTTGTCAGCACCATTCTTGATCAATTCAACAACTGCTTCAGTTTGACCAAGTGCTGCAGCATCATGAAGTGCAGTACATCCACTCTTATCTCTTATGTCAATGGGACAGTTTTGGCTGAGAAGTTCTCTAATGATACCCACATGTCCCTTGCAAGCAGCCCAGTGAAGAACAGTCTTACCATTATCGTCAACTGCAAGTAAACTACACCCTTCATCCAGTAGTGCTTTAACAGTCTCGAGGTGTCCGCTAATTGCTACCACGTGGAGAGGTGTGCCAGATTTCCCTGCAACAAGATCCTTTTCAGCACCATTCTTGATCAATTCAACAACTGCTTCAGTTTGACCACATGCTGCAGCATAATGAAGTGCAGTACCTCCACTCTTATCTTTTATGTCAATGGGACAGTTTCGGCTGAGAAGTACCCTGATGATACCCACATATCCCCTTCGAGCAGCACAGTGAAGAGCAGTCCCACCATTATTGTCAACTGCTAGAACACTACATCCTCCATCCAGTAGTGCTTTGACAGTCTCAAGATGTCCTTCATTTACAGCGCTGTGAAGAGGTGTACCATATCCTTCTTGTACAACATCCTTGTCAGCACCATTCTTGATCAATTCAACAACTGCTCTAGTTTGACCACTTGCTGCAGCACAATGAAGTGCAGTACGTCCATTCTTATCTGTTTTGTCAATGGGACAGTTTCGTCTAACAAGTTCCCTGACAATATCCACATATTCCCTTCGAGCAGCCCAGTGAAGAACAGTCTCACCATTTCTGTCAACTGCTAGTACACTACATCCTCCATCCAGTAGTGCTTTAACAGTCTCAAGATGTCCTTCATTTACAGCACTGTGAAGAAGTGTACCATATCCTCTTCGTACAACATCCTTTCCAGCACCATTCTTGATCAATTCAACAGCTACTTCAGTTTTACCAAATTTTGCAGCATAATGAAGTGCAGTATGTCCACTCTTATCTTTTCTGTTAATGGGACAGTTTCGTCTAAGAAGTTCCCTGATAATATCTACACATCCCCTTCGAGCAGCCCAGTGAAGAGCAGTCCTACCATCACTGTCAACTGCTAGAACACTGCATCCTATATCCAGGAGTGTTTTAACAGTCTCGAGATGTCTTTCTTTTACAGCTTGGTAAAGGGGTGTACGATACTTCCATTGAACATCCTTCTCTGCACCATTCTTGATCAATTCAGTTACTGCTCCAGTTTGACCACATGCTGCAGCACAATTAAGTGCAGTACATCCACTCTTATCTCTTTTGTCAATGGGACAGTTTCGTCTGACAAATTCCCTAACAATATTCACAAGTCCCAATGCAACAGCCCAATGAAGAGCTGTCCAACCATTACTGTCAACTGCTAGTACACTACACCCTCCATCCAAGAGTGTTGTAACAGTCTCGAGGTGTCTACTGATTGCTGCTTGGTGAAGAGGTGTACCATGTTCTCCTGCAACAACATCCTTTTCAGCACCATTCTTGATCAATTCAACAACTGCTTCAGTTTGACCACATGCTGCAGCACAATGAAGTGCAGTACATCCACTCTTATCTCTTTTGTCAATGGGACAGTTTCGTCTGACAAGTTCACTGACAATATCCACAAGTCCCAATGCAGCAGCCCAATGAAGGGCTGTTCCACCATTACTGTCAACTGCAAGTACACTACACCCTTCATCAAGTAGTGCTTTAACAGTCTCGAGGTGTCCATTAATTGCTGCTTGGTGAAGAGGTGTGCCAAATTCCCCTGCAACAACGTCCTTGTCAGCACCATTCTTAATCAATTCAACAACTGCTTCAGTTTGACCACATGCTGCAGCACAATGAAGTGCAGTACATCCACTCTTATCTCTTTTGTCAATGGGACAGTTTCGTCTGACAAGTTCACTGACAATATCCACAAGTCCCAATGCAGCAGCCCAATGAAGGGCTGTTCCACCATTACTGTCAACTGCAAGTACACTACACCCTTCATTCAGTAGTGCTTTAACAGTCTCGAGGTGTCCATTAATTGCTGCTTGGTGAAGAGGTGTGCCAAATTCCCCTGCAACAACGTCCTTGTCAGCACCATTCTTAATCAATTCAACAACTGTTCCAGTTTGACCAGATGATGCAGCATAATGAAGTGGAGTATGTCCACTCTTATCTCTTATGTCAATGGGACAGCTTCGACTGAGAAGTTCTCTGATGATATCCACATGTCCCCTTGCAGCAGCACAGTGAAGAGCATTAGTACCATTATCGGGAACTGCAAGTACTCTACACCCTTCATCCAGTAGTGCTTTAACAGTCTCAAGATGTCCTCCACCTGCAACCTGGTGAAGAGGTGTGCCAAACAAATTTGCATTGGCATCTTTAATACTGCTTCCACTAATTAATATAATCACTACTTCTGTTCTCCCCTCGACTGCAGCATAGTGAAGTGGTGTACATCCATACTGGTCAATGCTGTTAACAGGGCAGTGGTGTTCAATGAGAGCCTCAACACAGTCTGAATGACCACCCTCAGCAGCAACATGAAGGGCACTCCTACCAAGGCTGTCCACAGAGTGTGTACTACAGTTATTCTCCAGTAGTAGCCGTACAGTGCTAACATGCCCTCTCAAGGTTGCCTGATGGAAGGCTGATCCAAAAACCAATCCTTTGCTGTCCTTACTGTCCCCAGTTCTGATCATCTTGAATAGTGATCTTTTGAACGTCGCTATATGAACTGCATTTCTGTGGAAACCATCCTCATCGTGGCATTTTGGTTCAATCACATCTAACATGAGTGTGCTTCGGTGCCTCACACAAATCAGAAGAAAGGCATTCACTTCATCACTGCTAAAACTGTAGCCTTGATCAATAATGGCTAGCACAGTGTCCAGGTGTTCAGGTAGTCCATAGACCACTCCATCTAGAGGTGGGCAATGTGTGTACTCTTCAATAATTGGTTTGTCTAAGTCCGCCCCTCTCTTGATCAGTTCAACAGCTACTTCATCCCAACCAAACAGTGCTGCTATATGGAGTGGACTCTGTCCGTGGCTGTTAGTACTATCCACTGGATAACCTTCTTCCAGGAGCTTACGAATGATCTCAACATGTCCTCCAGCTGCAGCATAATGAACGCATTCACAGTTATATGCTCTACAATATGGCAGTAACGACTGCATCCTATCATAATCTCCACTGAATGCTGCATAGCAAAGTCGTGCCTGGAGTAAGTGCTCTATTGGCAACACCCTGGAGTCTTCTGGTTGGAACTGCTTCAGTCTGGATGTTATCCTGTGACCACTGGCAATGGCTTCCTGAATATTTATCACACGGCGAGTGTATTCGTACTGGTGAAACGATAGCGATGCCAACCGACACTCACCTTGCTGAAGGAGCCATTTTACATCATCATCACTGGTGGGATCAAACAAGATTGAGCTTTTACGATAAGAACGATCTGATAGACCCAACTCGCAGCTATCATATTGTAACAATGCATGCGTGATCTCCTCATGACCGATCAGAAGTAAAGGGAAATCCCTGTGATATTCCAAGAGGTCATGGCACGACATCATTCAGATAACAGGGATTCTGTAGGACGAAAGAAAAGGAAAATGCACTAAATTGTATTACCATCACAGCATGCATGCTAGCATATAATCTAGCTTCCACCCACTAGAGCTAGTGAGATGCTGGATAATGGTAATACAGTGAATATTCGTTAATCTGTCACAATTTGTTCGGGCAACATTTTGGTGGATTAATGATTTGACGGATTATACTGATCTTCTGCAAGATGTTTCATACCATTCGTTGCACAATATGTACGTTTCTCTTCTTCGAGATACAGTCTGTGAGTATTTCTTACGTTGTCACTGGATTCCTCTTTCTGTAATTGGAAACCTACTTCTTCTGCTTTATTGTTAAGTCAACTTTAAAATGCTTTGCTATTTTGCTCTACACTTTGTGAGAGATGGCAGATAACTTGTATAGTGTAGCCATACAAGTGAATTTGTTTCATAATAATATTATGGCTGATAATTTAAAAATGGTTTGGCAGATCAACCAGGGGGGATTAACAATATCCACTGTAGGTCAATTGTGTACTATATGGTATACGTCATGGAAAACTTGACATATCGTGACGTAATTACAGTGAAATCAGGATTATGTTATGATGACTCTATGATAGAATTACAATTGGCTATGATGAATTTACGATTCTACTATGATCGAATTACAATCCTACTACGATTGAATTACGATTCTACTACCGTAACGATTGCCTACCATAGAAAATACAACTCGAATTACGATGGAGCTAAAATGACAATTTATAATTCAGCACTGTTAAATTTCACTGTATTTGCAAAGTGTGACATTTTGATCGGATCTACAGTGAGAGTAAGCTACGAGAAGCTAGACTAACAAACAATGGGAGAAATATGACTGCTAGAATGCTCATTAAAGATTCTTGTTTATTCCAAAATGGTGAGTAACAAGAATATGTCGGTACTTAGTTGTGATACTCTTGCTTAGTTATGATAACAATTACTATTCGACAAGAAGTGCCAAGTCCCATTGTCTTGTTTATTGGCTGGAAGAAGAGTCAGTCTCGAAGTTTTGTGGCACAATCAATAAAGTGTGTGTACACGAGAAGAAAGCTTTGTGAGTCACATACTGAAAAACGAGAGCCATTGAAAGACAAAACCAACCTTCGTGTACAAAGTGATGAGACTGCTGGAGCCAGGAGACCTCCAAATAAAAGAAGAAAGAGTATTCTAATACAACCACAAATACGTATTTCCAGGCTTGCTGCAAAACTGGTAAAGGAAGCATTTTCAGAAAAGGTATTTTAGCCCAAAGCACCCCGTTAGGGTTCCGAAATCTTAAGCCATTTGATCCTACAGGATTGGCAATCATTAAAGCTACCATCAAGAATTTGTGCGTGTGGAGCAATCCAGTTGAGTTTGAATCAATTTGGAAGAACTGCATGCGTGCTATTGGTAAGGCTTGCAAGCATGCCCGCAAACACTAGCCATCTGTAATGTATCATTTAAACTTGCATCACATATTTTTCCAATCTTATACTTTATCAGGATAGTTACTTTTTCAATACATTATGAGAAATGGACTATATACTATACGTACGTACGTACTTAGACATTCTCTGATATCAAGTATAGTGCACCACTGCATATGCTGTATTCATTATTATTGGTTTTATTATAGGAAATTTATTATTATAAATCAAAGAAATGAAGTGAATAATACAAATTCAAAATGAAAGTGATGGTACAATAAACATATATACATGATACAACAATAAAATAAATAATAATAATAATAATGTTATTGAATAATAATTAATAATGAACAATAATAATATTAAAGGATCTCCGTGGCCATTCAGATGGGGAATGCCTCTTCAGTGCTCAGTTCCCTTCCCATTCCCAACATCCCATCCTTGCACGAGAATGACAGCATTGTAGATTAGGTTTTGTCTTGCTTACATGCTCTTATTATTGTTGTTGTAATTGCTGTTATTATTAATATTATTGTTCACTATCATTTATTTGTAGTCATATTATTATATTACCACCACATATCATTTCTCCATATTATTGTTATGATGAACATATGTATTATTATATTAAGTTCATAAAATTATGTAATAATAATAATTATAATAATAATGAATAATAACTAAAATACAAGCACATCGATGATCAAGCTGTCCAAAGGAATGGTCAGCTGTGCAGTGGGTGCCACGGAGGGCTCTGATGGTGGAGTGGACGAGTGCAAAGGAGAGGCAGCACCTTATCCACTGCGTATAGTGCTGGCGTATTGATCTCTTCCTTTTTCAGCAATTTTATCACCTAGCCTTTTGTAGAATTAAGGTTGTGCATTCGGGAGCCATCCCACCTGTTGTTGAGAAGACCAGTGGTGAAAAAGCACCATGCTCCCCTTTGCAAATCCTGGCACCATACTCACGTTTCCTGTTGCCTTCATGCATCCTATAAAGGGTGGATAGATTCTTATCGCAGTAAGAGAGGGCAGAGGGGTGAAAAACGCTAATGTCAAAAATGCCTCCTGGTCTGAAATCCAGAATCCACTTGACTTTACATCCACACGTACTTCATGATCGCGGTTGGCTGTTCTGTGTTCAAATGTTTCTCTATCAAGTGTACTGTTATTGCTCCAAATTTGACGTTTAGAAAATATTGTTGATAGTTATGCAAAACAACATTTAGAGAGTTGAGCACTCAGTATTATTTACAATTATTTTGATATTGATGCTGATACCGCACTGATGACGTTTTAATAGTAAAAATGATGCTACATCACAATACATGCAGTGTTCTTAATAGCCAGTAGCATCACCCTCCTTTTCAATAACTGCTGGAATTACTTTATTCAAGTGTCCAATGTACTTTTCACATTTGGCTACTCTAACAGTATTCCAGAATTGTGTAATGCCTTGTATCAACTCTTCCTTTCTCTTTGGCTTCACCACTCTTCTTATATACTCTTTATAAGCTCTGTACAGCCTCACACAGTATCCAACCAAATGCAGACTGGAGGGAAGCTCAGTAAAAACCAACCTTACCAACTCATTGGAAGCCTTTTGAAATATCATGTGTGAGACCTTTCAAAGCAAGCCTACTCTGGCTGTAAACAACTCTTACTATCAGTGGTCTTGTTACTAGACCATGCCAGGGTCAACTGTTGGTGGTGAAGAATGGGAGGAATATCTAGGAAACAGCGAAGAGTGTACACCTTTTCATAATCTACCTATACCTAGACCATACCTACATATGATGCTCTTTGTTTTCATCTGATGTCATCACAGTGGCATATATGCACAGAATATGGATAAGTATTATATTATGCAATCGTGCAAATGTGTGTGTGCGTACAATGTGTGTGTGGGTATCAGTGCACGTGTATATGCAGGCCCAGAGCAAGCAGTTTCCAGGTGGTCCAGTAAATATGCTAATAATATAACTACTTAATTGAATGTCACTTAATCAAATAAGTGCTGTTTAGCTAGGTAACATCTAACATCCAACTATGGTTTGTTTCTAGAGATTTCCATTAAACTTTATCCATAAATGCAAATATTAAGTGTTTTGGTCAGCAGAAGAAAGTGAAAATGCCATTTGTGAAGCTGAAACTGCCTGGAGAACAGACCAAACTAACCGGAAAACGAAGAAATAATGTTCCGAACAATAAAGCGTGTGCATTTGCCGGTAATACAAATCGGGGATTTTGATGCACGTGCAAAACCTGTGAAGTTCTTCAATAGATTCTAGCACAAATTTGTCCATTTACGGTGAAAAGCTCCTCCCTGTTTCAAAATCTTGCCACATATCAATCCTTCTTGCTCGTCTGTTTCGATAACGAATTAGGCGTCCTTATTGACATTGCGTTGGGCGCTTGTGCATTACATGTATCACATGACCAGCTCCCAAGATGGCGTTTCTAGACAGCCGTCGACAACGTTCGCTATCGTTTTCCCTGAACGGTTTAGAAATCAATTCTTCCCTTCTATGCTTTTAGTTATGGAGAAATTTAGTTCAGTCAGATTCATACAGGTGATTTACAAACACCACATTTAGTGAAAGCCAATATTGCAAGTTTTTTTAGGAGTTTGGCCTGAAAAGTGCCTTGCCGGACCACTTGCGCCGGCCTTGATATGTGCACGTAGGCGCATGTGTGTGTGTTTTGCACGTTTGTGTGCATGCACGAATGTGTATGCATTTGCGTATTCAAGTGTTTGTATGTGTATATGTGTACATATTATTACATAGAGCTAAATGGCTTTACTATAGGTTTCACTTGATTGATTTAACAGGCAATCATATAAGGATCTAATATTCAATTAGCGTGTGTATTGTCAGGCATGAGTGTGCACAGACACCATATAAACATGTATGAAGCAGTACAAGCTTACACTCACAAAACTATTAGCATACACTGCAAAAGGTTCAAATGAAGGCAAGAATAACTGCGAGTTTCAAGTGTATACATTTGCGTGTGCATCTGTTCTTTGGCATTTTTGTGTGGTTACTTGTGTGTGTGTGTGCGCGCGTGTGCGTGTGTATTTACAAACAGGGATTCAATTATGATCGAATTACAATCAAAGTACGATCGAATTATGATTTACTATGATCGAGTCCATATTTACATTACGTTAGGTTACGATGTGTCAAGTTTTGTATGATACATACCGTACATTGTAAGCATCAAATATTAATAAATTACAACATACACTATGTAAAACTGCAATGGGACTGACTGACAGTCATTTAATCTGAAAAGCATCAACTTACTATGTTTCTGTATCTGTCACGATACCAGGGTCTCGGGACCCAGGTATGAGGAGAATGTAAGTGTGGACCTCTTAGTGAATACAGGAGAAAGCACCGACGACTAGTTGGACTCAGTATACGGACAGAGCCACTCAGTGTTCAATCAGGAGGATGTACTGGTCAGAAGTATTGCTGCTATATACTACTGCTAGAACAGTATCTGGACTGGCACTGACTAATATGTTGGTCTTGGCAACAAAACACTTCAACAACTAAGAAATTAACCACCCACGTCTGAGATATAATGGGAAGCCCTGCATTTGTGAAAGAAATACAAACATAATATACCGAAGGTAAAGTACATACAGCTAGATTACACTTAAATACAGTACAAAAGGTTTAAAGTCAATTTCCCAACCATGCAGAGAATAATACATACATCCACTTACTGTGTTTTTAGATCAGTCACAGAACTAGGGCCTCGGGACCCAGGAATGAACAGTCTGTGGTTCTGAGCTCTTGGAAAGTACAAATGCTAGTTCAGTGGATAGACTTCACCCACTCCAGTTGAAATATGGGTTGAATGGTTGTCGAAACTGATGCTCTTGTAGTTGTAGGGTAACCTCGAATAAGAATAGTCAATTCTGGTCAATATAGCACAATACCGAGACAGCAGTGACTATAGACTATCTCGTCACAGAACAGACACCTACTGCAACGGCTGTACGTCAATTATTATCGAAAGTTCCTGTGTCGACCTCTTAGTGAATAGTGAATGCCAGGGTCTCGGGACCCAGGTATGAGGAGAATGTAAGTGTAGACCTCTTAGTGAATTCAGGAGAAAGCACCACCGACTAGTTGGACTCAGTATACAGACAGAGCCACTCAGTGTTCAATCAGAAGGATGTACTGGTCAGAAGTATTGCTGTTACTACTGCTAGAACAGTATCTGGACCGGTACTGACTAATATATGTTTGTCAAACAAACACATTAAAATAAGAAATGAACCACCCGCTTCTGAATCACTCAGTGAGATTTGGAATTGATCACTGCAATTGTATAAAAGAAATACAATCATAATACATTGTCCAGAGGAAAAGTACATACAGCTAGACGGAAATCACACACACAAATTTAATGCATTAAATACTACAGTAACAAAGAGTTTACTTCAATTTCCCAACCATGCATAGAATAACACATACATCCACTTACTGTGTTTTCAGATCAGTCACAGAACTAGGGCCTCGGGACCCAGGAATGAACAGTCTGTGGTTCTGAGCTCTTGAAAAGTACAAATACTAGTTCAGTGGATGGACTGCACTAACTCCAGTTGGAATATGGGTTGGATGATTGTCGAAACTGATGCTCTTGTAGTTGTAGGGGTAACCTCGAATAAGACTAGTCAATTCTGGTCAATATAGCACAATACCGAGACAGCAGTGACTATAGACTATCTCGTCACAGAACGGACACCTATTGCAACGGTTGTACGTCAATTATTATCGACGATTCGTTCTGCCGTTGACCGGAAGAAACCGATAACTGTGTGGAATATGCTCCTCCAGTGGTTGGTTTAGTAGGAATCAATCCTACGTTCCTAGGAACTTGCTGGTCGATCGCTCTATAGCTGTTGAAATGTGTGTTCAGTAGATCTTGAAATCGAACTGCTACAAAGAGTTGTGGAGGTCACAGAGCGGACACCAATCGCAACGGCTTTCGCGATCACCACAAGTATACGCGTGTAATTGGGATCGAACGGTATAACTATGAGATTCTGAATCCAATCCAATCCAATCCATTGCAATTCAGATTCAAAATTAATTAAAATAAGAACAAAATTGCATCATCAGTTGTTCAGGAATGCAGACAGAAAGGGCAGGTTCCAGTTTGCTGAGCAAACAATGCTGTACAATACAGTAGGGAGTGGGGGGTATTCAGAATTCTGACCACCTTACACTAAATACTCTGGAAAGGGAGTTTGCAGGAACCTAACAAACCCACTCTCCTGTCCACTGACCTAACACTTCATGCAGAATATACATTGCACAGGTTATGTAGACCATGATGAATGTGGGACATTGCATGTATGTACAATATGTATGCTGTGGTTACACCAATCCAATAGTGTCTGAGTACGTGTACTAATTAACTAATTCACTACTAGTGTGCGAGGATAAAGGTCAAAGGTCAGTAAACTATTCTTCAAATGTTCACTGATTATCTACAGATTCTACTGGTCATCTCCTTCTGCAGTGAGAGAGAGAGTACATGTAACACATCACAGACAATAGACAATAGTGAACACATAGGGTATTGAACCATGTTGAAAGGAGTCATGAAGTCATGAAGGAGAGAGGAACAGTTTGAACCACAAAATTGGCACACTCTAACCCAAAGATGACTTCCACAAGAAGTCCCTCCGTCATGAGTGAACACTATTGAGCATCTCGGTGTGTGATTTGATATGCACTAAAGCATCTCCATGTAAGGACACTTGTCTATGAGGTTTACTACCAGTCCTAGAGTGGTCTTTATAGACAGGTTCCACTGTACAACAACTACTAGGTTGTGTCCCTTGGGTGGTCTTTATAGACAGGTTCCACTGTGCAACAACTACTAGCCTGTGTCCCTTGGGTGGTCTTTATAGACAGGTTCCACTGTACAACAACTACTAGCCCGTGTCTCTTGGGTGGTCTTTATAGACAGGTTCCACTGTACAACAACTACTAGGTTGTGTCCCTTGGGTGGTCTTTATAGACAGGTTCCACTGTACAACCACTACTACGTAGGTTGTGTCCCTTGGGTGGTCTTTATAGACAGGTCCCACTGTACAACAACTACTAGGTTGTGTCCCTTGGGTGGTCTTTATAGACAGGTTCCACTGTACAACAACTACTAGGTTGTGTCCCTTGGGTGGTCTTTATAGACGGGTTCCACTGTACAACCACTACTACGTAGGTTGTGTCCCTTGGGTGGTCTTTATAGACAGGTACCACTGTACAACAACTACTAGGTTGTGTCCCTTGGGTGGTCTTTATAGACAGGTCCCACTGTACAACAACTACTAGGTTGTGTCCCTTGGGTGGTCTTTATAGACAGGTTCTACTGTACAACAACTACTAGGTTGTGTCCCTTGGGTGGTCTTTATAGACAGGTTCCACTGTACCAATTGCACCATGTTAAGTACAGTGTACGTCTTTCTCTCAATACTGGTATGTACCAATATTTTGGAAAATAGTGGCTGAATATAGGGGAGCTGTTACTGTGCACCTACGTACTCTAGGGAGCTGTTACTGTGCACCTACGTACTCTAGGGAGCTGTTACTGTGCACCTACTCTAGGGAGCTGTTACTGTGCACCTACTCTAGGGAGCTGTTACTGTACACCTACTCTAGGGAGCTGTTACTGTGCACCTACTCTAGGGAGCTGTTACTGTGCACCTACTCTAGGGAGCTGCTACTGTACACCTACTCTAGGGAGCTGTTACTGTGCACCTACTCTAGGGAGCTGTTACTGTGTACCTACTCTAGGGAGCTGTTACTGTACACCTACTCTAGGGAGCTGTTACTGTGCACCTACTCTAGGGAGCTCTTACTATGCACCTACTCTAGGGAGCTGTTACTGTGCACCTACTCTAGGGAGCTGTTACTGTGTATCTACTCTAGGGAGCTGTTACTGTGCATCTACTCTAGGGAGCTACCATCATTGTAGTATTGTGTGCTGACTGCTACAAATGAAACACATCTGAAACCATGACAACCACCACCAATAGCACCACTCACCAGAGGTTCAAACTCCTTTGTCTCAACTAATTTGAATTCGGTCACAAAATAGTAGAAATGCTTATAACATGTGTTTATATGTGCCTCCTGAGAGTGGAGATACATAAATAATATGTGTACATTATGAGTAGTGACAACATCATACATACATATGTACATGTGTACATACATATGCATACACACACAAACACATACATGCAAATACACACACACACACACACACACACACACACACACACACACACATGTACACACACACACACACACACACACACACACACACACACACACACACACACACACACACACACACACACACACACTAGTCTAGCTAGCTAGCCCGTCCCACACACATGCTCTACGGGCGTTAAGAGCGGGAGACGGTCTAGCCTGAATAGCAATTAGTTGACACCTTGGCCTTGTGAATATTGGCCAATCAAATGATCCTTGACCAGATTTTTGGTTAAAGATTTTTCGATTAATGACATCACTGCCCACTGAAGCCGTTATATACAGGGAGGGCTAATTTCCGTTAGAAAGAATAGAGGGAATCATTCGTTGCGCTTTACCAAAGATAGAAAGATCAAGCGGGAGGACAAAATTTCATTGAGTGAACAGACAGCGGGTATTACTAGTGTATCTGTCGAGAAGGACATCATAGTCTGCCTACCAACTGGGTATGGCAAATCTATTGACATATATCATATCCAATTGAAATCATCTCTTTGGTGTCATTCGCTGTGTTCGGAGCATATCCGTGCCAAAAGTTCTGCAGAATTCACCTGCACAATCGACAGGATAACTTCAGCAACTGCAGTTTGCACCCTCGACTTCATCCGCTTTAAGGAGGGCCCGCCATCTTGCACAATTTGTGGTCGGGTAATACTGAGGTGTGAACTAATCACTATTCAGGCTAGACCGTCTTCCGCACTCTCTGCCCGTAGGGCGTGTGTGTGGGGACGAGCTAGCCAGTTAGACTAACACACACACACCACACACACAAACACACACACACACACACACACACACACACACACACACACACCATGAACAGCAATCCAGTCATTTGAGTCCTCTCCATCTGGTAGCTGTACTGCTGCTTTGAGGTCCAAACCAGCATGCAGAGAAGCCTTACAAGTGAACAACAAACAACAGTACGTAAACACAAAACTACACACCACAACAAAAAGATGTGTACAGCATAGACAAAACACACTCTGTACAAGTGTACTCACTAACCATGTGCATGTAAGGTACTTACTACGTAAGTAAGTTGCACGGTACAACTTGTTTACTAAGTACCTTGGTTGGTATGTAGTGTAGGTACAAATGTACATGTAATCCTGTCTAGGTGTGCTACAGCAGTGATAAAGTGCTAATTGATTACCGAGGGCGAACCAGAATACAAGTACGTATGTACATATGTACGTACTTCTATTAGTACATACACTGCACTCAGTCCCTAGCTCATGGATTGTCTGTATGTGCTGTACGTATGTCAACCAGTACTGATAGTAAATACAGTACAACTGACTTAGTAAGTACCCTGGTTAGCACATACTCCTGTTTAGTGAGTACACTCCACTCAGTCCCTAGCTCATGTACACTATGTCAATCAGTACTGATAGTAAGTACAGTACAACTTGCTTAGTAAGTACCCTGGTTAGTACATACTCCTGGTTAGTGAGTACACCTCACTCAGTCCCTAGCTCGTGTACACTATGTCAACCAGTACTGATAGTAAGTACCTCTGATAAGAAGTACAGATTTGGTGTGCCCTTCAAGGTACTTACATACCAAGCTAGTTGGAAGAGGATTTAACAATCATACCTTAGCTTTCTTGTGAAGCTCATGGCGAAAGTGTCCCTTTATCCCATTTCTTCTTTGGTCTGAATCTCTACAAAGAAACACAGAACACATTCTATTATTACTATTATGATACGCATACATACACATACATACATATATATGTATGTACATACCCATATAGCATCATAAGAACATACAGGAAGTATGCACATATGTACACATACAAAGTACAGTGAGGTGTTATGGAACTGGACAGGACTGTTTGACAACTGATCACACCAAAATCAGTTGGATAGGGACAATATTCTAAAGCTCACAAATGATAATTATCGTTTTTTGTGAATATTGCATTGCGATTAACATGATTATTGAATGTAGACAGAAATAGGGTCATCATCTCTAAAGTTAGAGGTATTTGCCCAAATGACAATGAAATAGACAACTTTCAACAACACACACTAAATATATACGTACCATGTGTGTGGAATCTTGGATAGGCACAATATTAGCTGATGATTCTTGTGTTCAAATGATAATTGCAATGTCAAATTTCATACCAAGATGACGATCATTCTGGTCAAATATCACGATTGATGCAATTATAGTTACCATTACTACTTGAAACAGACGTCTTTTGACATAGCTAATGTTGACCTGTGGACAAGGGCCCTCTGCTGTGGAAGCATACACCAATGATAGTATCTATGGAAGAAGCACTGTCGTGAACTTGTATCAACAACAGCTCAGTGTTGAGAGCGTTCAAGGCTATCAATTCCAAGTTATCTCACTCACTCCATAGCGTAAGGGTGCCTATAACTTCAAGACCTCTCATTACACCAGCAGAGGGTGAACAGTGGTAGGACACAGTGTGATATACCTTGCCTGACACGTCTAAGCAATAATAGCTCCAGTTACAACAGCTCATTTCTTGTATTACAGCATAGACCCTCCAAACAATACGTTAATCTTGGATTGCTCTAAACCAGTTGATCTTACCTTAGGAAATAGGAACTGTTATAGTATAGCTAGTACTGTAAGTACACAATCTGTAACTACGTATACGCACCAATACATTGTACAGTATACCATACCATACGATGCCAGCACAGGAAATACCAGTATGCGGTCAGTTATAGTTGCAAATTATAACTTGCCAATTTGAGTCATAGAGCTACTCATATGAAGTGAGCATAACATTATACAATGCAATATACCTACGTATCTCACCTGAAACCAGAACACTCTAGCTATTATATGGTGCAGTTCTAGTATACACTCGAGCTCGACCAGGTTGTACCGCAGCCGCCATTTTCTACACAATATACCGTATTGTTCTATTTGCCATTATTGCGCAATGCAATCCAGCTGTGTGATACATTCGATATAATACATGCTGACAGAATTACAAATGATAAACAAATTACAAATCTGTAACAATGAATAGCTAATAAACCAACATTAAATCAACTAAAGCATACTTGTGTGTGACTAATTACATATAATAAGAATGATTTGTTAAATCTGGACAGCAATAATCTGTCTTGACTAATAACTGAGTACTAGCTACACATGCTTGGTCTAAAGTTGACAGCTGAGAGTGAGTTAGAGAGTGAGATGTGAGGATTACTACAAAACTACTACCAACTACTGTTGAATCATGCTGTTCTCACATGCTGAGTGAAATAAACACAACCTGTAGGGATAAATAGAACATTACGGAAGCAGGTGAAAGGTGTAGTCCTCAGATACTCACAAACAACTATCTCAACTATCTCTGACTCCAGAGAGGAGGGCAGCTTCCTCTATGAATGGGTAACTCCATAACAGCGGCATAGCTCATACAAGGTATACATGTGTACAGTATATGAGTACATGTGCACATGTCATGAGTCTGGTATAAGATACCATTCATGTACACACCTCAGTGTTGTTTATCTAGGATGTAGATTTTAACAGAAATGTGTACTGGAAGGTAAAACTCCCAGGGTAGGGAAGGGACGTGCCCCAGGAACACACACACACGCACACACACACACACACACACACACACACACACACACACACACACACACACACACACACACCTGTATTTGGGACATGTTTTAGAGGTGAACCCACCAAATGAGTAGATATACACTACTTCTCCTGTCAACACTAGTGTAGCACACTGACCTATGACCTATGAACTATGACCTATGTCCACCTCCCTCAAGCAACCTTTTAAAGTTCACACACCTGGATTCTTTGAGAAGGACTGTTCCACCTGATCTGCTACTTCAAAGAATGTTGTTCCTGCTTCAGAAGACAGCCATTTTGAGCAGAGAAGAGCACGGCACTCTTCAGGGTCATCCGAGTTCAGGATCTGACAATAGAAACACAAAAGGCAATCCTCAGCTATTATATTGCAAACTATGACATTGATACAATAATGGAATGGTTATGTGCATCAAAGCAAGACTACACCAAATGGCTCACTTGTTACTGGAGTAGTCTAGTGTAGCCAGACACAGATAAGCCTTGATGACATCATTCAATATGGCTAACAGAGTCTGGCCATGCAAGACTAATTCTGTACTACAGTATATGGACACATGTACACTAAACACACGTTCACTCACCTGGAGGTTTCAGGATCTGGTCAGCTGGTACCTGATCTGCTACTTCAAAGAATCCACACTCTCGGACAGCTTCCAGCACTGTCCTCCATGTACGAGGCTTATCTCCTGTTCCTGCTTCAGAAGACAGCCATTTTGAGCAGAGAAGAGCACGGCACTCTTTAGGGCCCAACCTCTGCTGAATGATTCCTTCGCATGTGTTCCCTGATATCCCCATTCTGATTCCAAATTCCTTCCAATTGGGATGGGCACAGTCACCAACCAATTGCAGCAGATCAGATTCACATGGTTTGGAGTCAAGATCTGAAAAGGATCAAAACTAAGTTGATTACAATAGTCAGTGATATGCCTAAACATCACATATCTTTTATAGTAAATGTACTTTGGTGTAGCAGTACTACCCTATTTTGATTTGTACAAGAACCATAATATGTATGTGGTGTGAATTCAAAGGCAGTTTTTCTCACCCAATTTGCTAGCATCAATTGGTTGCCTAGTAACAGGAGATCCCCTCACTGTTGAATCAGAATTCGATGATCCAAGGACCCAAAATGGTTTGAATGAGTCGATGTCATCAACTAAGGAAACCTGTGATGTTGAAATAACATGTAAAGTACATATAACATATTACTTTTACATAGCTACATGGCCATAATATTATTATCATCATCTGTAGACTACAAAATACACGTAAATATCTAAGAAAAATATGTGAACTTCCACACACCATATGTATACCAATGTACACATAATGTACTCACATCTACAACATACCCACCCACATCCTCACACACACGATCACACCACACCTACTCACAACGAAGCCACATACATCCACACCTGACCACACATAAACAACCACATCTTCACAACCCCATACCATACCCCACATACACAAATGTATATACACATGCACACACACACACACACACACACACACACACACACACACACACACACACACACACACACACACACACACAACACACACACACAAACACATGTACACACACACGTACACACAGATGCATGCACACATGCACACACACACACACACACACACACACACACACACACACACACACACACACACACACACACACAAACACATGTACACACACACGTACACACAGATGCATGCACACATGCACACACACACACACACACACACACACACACACACACACACGCACGCACACACACACACACACACACACACACACACACACACACACACACACACATGCAAACATGCACAAATACACTCTCAAGCACACCACATGGTGCATCCACACACCGTACACATTCTACATACCATGCACATACACCCACACCCACACATTTCACATGTCACCACTCACTCACATATACTCACCACTCACACAATCTCAAACACACCACATGATGCATTCACACATTTCACATATCACACACACACACACACACGCACACACAACATTCTTCATTACCTGAACAGTGGAGTGGTCTATGTTGGAAAACCAGATCTTCTGTTCAGAGGTCATTGGGAATAGCTGATTCTTCCCAGGACACATCAGGCACTTCTCACCACTTGGGGTAGCAACATGGGGTACTTCAGGACCACAGAGGGAACACAGGAAACCACACACAACATTAGCCGACTTTGTAAAACTGTCACCGAATGTTGCAGTACATGCCCTCATGATAGCTTTGGTTAGGTAATCTCGAATACTATCACAGAGAATGTGCAGGTCCTTCACATCTGCTTCGGCGATGGGCTTGAATGTGGAACCACGGTCTGCAAAGGCCTCCTTGGGGACTAGCAGATTGACCTCTATAAGAGTAGCTCGCTCACTGATGTAGACAAAGGATCCTTTGTGAATGAACTTGACAGTGGTGCGATCACTGTTAGGAAGATTAAGATGCCAATTGTTCCAATCATTAGCTAGATTGACAATCAATCGAGGGAATATAACACGAGGGAGTCGATACGTACGGCTTGAACCTTTCCGACACTTAAGAGTGAAACACAACTTGGCAACAGTCGACTTTACTGGTAGGTTGGCTCTTCCACAGGGAAGGGCAATGGGGATGAAGTAAGAAGAAATCGTTGTAGATTCTTCGCCCAATACCAATGGAGAGTAAGACAATTTTGCAGAGAGACCTAGATGATGAATGACCTTCAAAAACCATTCTGAATCAATATTGGGGTCCAGGCCAATTTCAGAGAACAGCTCTTTATATCCTTCATCTTTTAAAAGAATTTCGCCATTCTCTTGAAAATGCTTAGCTGCAGGTGACTTGGGTGTGATGAAGTGTATGAGGAGAAGCTTTGATATCTCCTTGAAGAGAACTGTGGCTTCCGTGCACACAAGGTTGTTCTCTCTCTCCACACCTTCCAGCTCATAGTAGGCATAGAACCCAAGATTGTGGAAGAGCATTAGAAGTGCTCTGAACTGGTCGTCTGCATCCTCATTGTCGTCAATGTAACCATGATCAAGACTGAATGTCTTCAGGTCTCTGTATGGGATGTACTTGACTCCTGACTTCCTAGTCACCAGTTCCATCATTAGCCACATTAGTGGGATCTTCAGCTTAAGAGCAGCATCTTCTGATGAAAGAGCATTTCTGAAGGAATTTACATATTGAGAGTCCTTCATCTCATGTTCACGGTCTTTGTACATCAAATTGTCAACTAGGAAGAGGTACTGGTCATTGTCTTCATCCCACATGAGAGGTTGTGAACTGTGAGCATGTTCGTTGAAGGCCTTTAGTCTTGAATTGAGTCCTGCTACCACCTCTTCATGGTTCGGAAACTTCAACAGTTCATCTTTGAATGTACCGACAACAGCAATGCGACATGGAGGAACAGATAAGCCATCTTCCATGACATCCTTCAAGTGCTTGTTACACTTGTATTCCAGTGTATGGACACTGGAGAAGGAATGCAGCATCAACTCCCAGGTTGTCTCTGTACTGGTTATAACCTTCTCCCTACCATCTGTGTCCCTGTAGGTGATTTCAGCAAGAGAATCCACATCCTTGGAGGCATTGAAGACATGAATGTAGGTACACGGAGTACCCAGGAGAAGAGGGAGGGTGTCCATAAAGGCAGGCTGACCCCCAGAATCAATCATATTCACAAATGTAACTTGTTGAAGAGAGTCTTGCCTTTGATTACTATTGGTTTGATTTTCATATTGTTTCAGTTGACTCACAAAATGGCAGTGAGCTACTTTCATTTTCCAGTGATGGACAGAGGATGAAGGGTCTGTTCTCTCTCTTCCTTGTCCTTCAGTGGTTTGTTGTGTTGATATAGAACGACTATTTGAAGCAGGACGGGATTTGGACTGGGGCACAATGCTACTGCTGGGTTCACTGGAAACAGTGCTCCTGGGGTAGCTTTCAGTAGAGTGATACTCCTCGTTTTCTGTCCAACCTCTCAAAATAGCTCCCATACCTTCATCACTGACATACTCCCATGCACTGGTGGAAGACTGTGCCCTAGCTAGGTACATCTCTCTGTTGAAGGTGACCACATCAGGTGACTCCATCACTGGAGTACTGTGTTCAATCTCCTTGGACTGGTTGTGGACAAGGAGATGCTTCAGACAAGACTTCCCCACCTTTGGAGGGCCAACAAGAACACATCGAATCACATTGATCCGAACATATCCATGGCTGCTAAGAGCTCTGTGGTATTGCTGTATCCAAGTAGGCTTTTCTGCAAAAATGAAAATATTTTTTTGTGGTTAATTTTAAAAATACAGTAATAATTATATTAGGAACATTACAATCACAGTGAATTCATGCAACTTATACACATGAAGAGGTAAAATAATAAATATAATTATTATATCATTATAAAGGAAGGCTTGTCTAAAATGATAAAAAAATGGCACCATTCAGTATTGATAGTGCAAAAATCTGATCAAAATAAATTAAATCAAATGTATATTATGCTTTTAATAACCTTATAATGAGAATTCACTGTAATATTTACTGTGTATATAAATACCAAGCATATAATAATTATATGGAAATAAATTAATTAATTTAATGTTGTCTGTACATTGTATGGTCTTCTATAGATCCAGTATTTAAATTATAAACAACATGCATATTACACACAATATTGTATGGTTACCTTGAATATTGAAAGTCATCCGTAAAGCCTGTAAGTTCCTTTTCTTTGCTTTAATGAAAGGCCTGGTCAAGAATGATGCTTGAGAAACATCCAAATCATATCCCCTTTCAAGCAGAGCTGTTAGAATTGCATTATTGATATTATCAGGCTGCTTCCCAAGTGAGGTGAGGAAACTGTATCCAAGTGAGTGTATACTACACCCTTCCTCCAGCAATTGAATAAAGGTCTCCACATGACCATGAACGCCTGCTAAGTGTAGAGGTTTGTGACCTTTCTTGGAAATGGGATCTTTCTCTGCACCCCATCGTATCACCTCCACAGCTGCTGCAGTCTTCCCATACCTAGCAGCAAGATGAAGAGGAGTCCAACCTTCATCTTTGTCAATATGTTCAATAAGCCAATTTTGTTGGTCAAGAAGCTCTTTCAAAATTTCTATACAGTTACTCAGGACAGCAAAGTGTAGAACAGTATAGCCTCGAGTGTCTACACATTCTAAGCTGCAACCATTCTTGAGTAAGGCTTTGAAAGTCTGATGGCGTCCATTCAGAATTGCTTGGTGTATAGGTGCTCCAAATATGCCAGCAACAATATTCTTTTTTGCTCCCTTTCTCAGTAGCATACACGCTAACTCTGTTCTTCCATAAGATGCAGCATGGTGGAGTGGAGTAAGGATACCATAACAGTCATTAATAGAGCATCCCCGATCCATGAGCATTATTGCAATTTTACGTTGGTCATACTGAATGGCCTTACACAGTCCAGCAGTTAATATGCGGTCCCTGTCCTCATGTGTTTTACTGAGAAGAGTCACAAACATCTTGTAATGGCCACCACAGATTATTTGATCAAGAAGCCTGTCCAAGTCAGCCCTGTTAAAATAAAAATAGTCTGTCTCCATTTTAGCACCATTCTTGATCAATTCAACAACTGCTTCAGGCCCACCAAATTCTACTGCACAATGAAAGGCAGTACGTCCACTCTTATCTCTTACGTCAATGGGACAGTTTCGTCTGAGAAGTTCCCTGATGATATCCACATGTCCTCTTCCAGCAGCCCAGTGAAGAGCAGTCCCACTATTATCAGCAACTGCATGTACACTACACCCTTCATCCAGAAGTACCTTAGCAGTCTTGAGGTGTCCATTAATTGCTGCTTGGTGAAGAGGTGTACCATATGTCCCTGCAACAACATCCTTTTCAGCACCATTCTTGATCAATTCAACAGCTGTTTCAGTTTGACCATGTGATGCAGCATCATGAAGTGGAGTAATTCCACTCTTATTTCTTATATCAATTGGACAGTTTTGGCTGAGAAGAACCCTGATGATCTCCAAATGTCCCTTTTGAGCAGCCCAGTGAAGAGCAGTCTTACCATTATCATTAACTGCAAGTACACTACACCCTTCATCCAGTAGTGCTTTAACAGTCTCGAGGTGTCCTTTAATTGCTGCTTGGTGAAGAGGTGTACCATATTCCCCTGCAACAACATCCTTTCCAGCACCATTCTTGATCAATTTAACAACTGCTTCAGTTTGACCAAGTACTGCAGCATGATGAAGTGGAGTAAGTCTCATCTTATCTCTTATTTCAATGGGACAGTTTCGGCTGAGAAGTTCCCTAACAATATCCACATGTCCCTTCTGAGCAGCGCAGTGAAGAGCAGTATTACCATCATTGTCAACTGCAAATACACTACATCCTTCATCCAGTAGTGCTTTAACAGTCTTGAGGTGTCCATTAATTGCTGCTCGGTGGAGAGGTGTACCGTATTTCCCAGTGACAACATCCTTTTCAGCACCATTCTTGATCAATTCAACAACTGCTTCTGTTTGACCACATGCTGCAGCATCATGAAGTGCAGTAAGTCCACTCTTATCTCTTATGTCAATTGGACAGTTTCGTCTGAGAAGAACCCTGATGATCTCCACATGTCCCTTTTGAGCAGCCCAGTGAAGAGCAGTCTTACCATTATCATTAACTGCAAGTACTCTACACCCTTTATCCAGTAGTGCTTTAACAGTCTCGAGGTGTCCTTTAATTGCTGCTTGGTGAAGAGGTGTACCATATTCCCCTGCAACAACATCCTTTTCAGCACCATTCTTGATCAATTCAACAACTGCTTCTGTTTGACCACATGCTGTAGCATCATGAAGTGCAGTAAGTCCACTCTTAGCTCTTATGTCAATTGGACAGTTTCGGCTGAGAAGTTCTCTGATGATCTCCACATGTCCCTTTTGAGCAGCCCAGTGAAGAGCAGTCTTACCAGTACCGAGAACTGCAAATACACTACACCCTTCATCCAGTAGTGCTTTAACAGTCTCAAGGTGTCCAGTAATTGCTGCTTGGTGAAGAGGTGTACCATACTCCTCAGAAACAATGCCCATCTCAGCACCATTCTTGATCAATTCAACAACTGCTTCAGTTTGACCACATGCTGCAGCATCATGAAGTGGAGTACGTCCATTCTTATCTCTTATGTCAATGGGACAGTTTCGGCTGAGAAGTTCTTTGATGATACCAACATGTCCCCTTCTAGCAGCCCAGTGAAGAGCAGTCTGACCCGAATTGTCAACTGCATGCACATTACATCCTTCATCCAGTAGTGCTTTAACAGTCTTGAGGTGTCCATTAATTGCTGCTTGGTGAAGAGGTGTACCATATTCCCCTGCAACAACATCCTTTTCAGCACCATTCTTGATCAATTCAACAACTGCTTCAGTTTGACCACATGCTGCAGCATTATAAAGTGCAGTAAGTCCACTCTTATTTCTTTTGTCAATTGGACAGTTTTGGCTGAGAAGTTCTCTGATGATACCCACATGTCCCTTTCCAGCAGCCCAGTGAAGAGCAGTACTACCATTATTGTCAACTGCAAGTACACTACACCCTTCATCCAGTAGTGCTTTAACAGTCTCGAGGTGTCCCGCAACTGCTGCTTGGTGGAGAGGTGCGCCAAACACACGTGCATTGGGATCTTTATTACTGCTTTTACTAAGTAACAGCATTACAACCTCTGTTCTCCCCTTTTCTGCAGCATAGTGAAGTGGTGTACATCCTAACTGATCCATACTGTTAACAGGACAGTGGTGTTCAATGAGAGCCTCAACACAGTCTAAATGACCACCCTCAGCAGCAACATGAAGGGCACTCCTTCCAAGGCTGTCCACGGAGTGTATACTACAGTTATTCTCCAGTAGTAGCCGTACAGTGCTAACATGCCCTCTCAAGGTTGCCTGATGAAGTGCTGATCCAAAAACTGATTCTTCACTGTCCTTACTGTCCCCAGTTCTGATCATCTTGAAAAATGATCTCTTGAATGTCGCTACATGAACTGCATTTCTGTGGTAATCGTCCTCATCATGGCATTTTCGTTCAATCACATCTAACATGAGTGTGCTTCGGTGCCTCACACAAATCAGAAGAAAGGCATTCACTTCATCCCTGCTAAAACTGTAGCCTTGATCAATAATGGCTAGCACAGTGTCCAGGTGCTCAGGTAGTCCATGGACCACTCCATCTAGAGGTGGACAATGTGTGTACTCTTCAATAATTGGTTTGTCTATGTCGGCCCCTCTCTTGATCAGTTCAACAGCTACTTCATCCCAACCAAACAGTGCTGCTATATGGAGTGGAGTCTGTCCATGACTGTTAGTACTATCCACTGGATAACCTTCTTGAAGGAGCTTACGAAGGATCCCGACATGTCCTCCAGCTGCAGCATAATGAACGCATTCGCAGTTATATGCTCTACAACATGGCAGTAACGACTGCATCCCATCATAATCTCCACTGAATGCTGCATAGCAAAGCTGTGCCTGGAGTAAGTGCTCTATTGAGGACACCATGGAGTCTTCTGGTGGGAACTGCTTCAGTCTAGATGTTATCCTGTGACCACTGGCAACAGCTTCCTTGATATCTATCACATGATGAGTGTATTCGTACTGACGAAATGATAGCGACGCCAACCGACACTCACCTTGCTGAAGGAACCATTTCACATCATCGATATTTGTGAAGTCAGACAGAATTGAGTTATTACGATAAGAACGATCTGATAAACCCAACTCGCAACTATCATATTTTAACAATGCATGCGTGATCTCCTCATGACCGATCAGAAGTAAAGGGAAATTGTCATGATATTCCAAGAGGTCATAGCACGACATGATTCAGATAACAGGGATTCTGTAATGACAAAATAAAGAAAGAGAAGACAACACTAAATTGCATTACTATCAAACTATTGTAGATAATAGTAAGAGGTCATACATTTCAAGGGTCCAAACAATGAATTACAACATACATTATGTAAAACTACATTGGAATTGGCTGACAGTCACTCAATCTGAAAAGCATCCAATGGACTTACTTTGTTTCTGTATCTGTCACAATGCTAGGGTCTCCGGACCCAGGAATGAGGAGAATGAAAGTGTGGACCTCTTAGCGAAAGCAAAAGGAAGCACCAATGACCAGTTTGACTCAGTATACGGACAGAGCCACTCAGTGATCAATTGGAAGGATGTACTGGTTAGGAATTGTACTGTTGCTACTGCTCCTACAGTATCTGGACCGACACTGACTAATATACACTTGGTCTTGTCAGACAATCACCTTGAACTAAGAAATGAATCACCCACTTCTGAATCTGATTCAGTAAGATTCAAATTGGAATTACTAGGTCCTCAAGACCCAGGAATGAACAGTCAATCTGTGGTTCTGAACTGGAGAAATGTACAAATACCACTCAGTGTTCAATCGCTGACGGGTGGATGTATCAGAGTTCTGTAGCTGTTACACTTGCTAGTATTATGGTAACTGCGCAACACTACAGTATCAGGAGTGGTACGGACTCAGTGTACTTGATCTTGCCAATCAAATGTCTTAAACTTGAAATGAGAAAACACCCACAATTTGAGTCAGTGAGGTTTGGACTTGAATACTGCAATTGGATATCAAACAAAGTAGTATTACAAACATATAATATAAACTATGTATTAAATACATGCACACATAATATTATTATCAAAAAGTACATACAATATCATACACATTAAAACATAAATGTAAATGTAATGGATTAATTACTGTAACTGTTACAGTAACTGTATTATACAGTATAAAAAAATAAAATTTTATCAATGCAATTGTTTTATATGCAACCACGCAGAGAATAATTATAATGATTATATTCACTTACTTTGTTTTTAGATCAGTCACAGAACTAGCTATAGGGCCTCGGGACCCAGGAATGAACAGTCTGTGGTTCTCAGCTCTTGAAAAGTACAAATATCAGTTCAGTGGATGGACTTCACTCACTCCAGTTGGAATATGGGTTGAATGATTGTGGAAACTGATGCTCTTGTAGTTGTAGGGGTAACCTCGAATGAGAATAGTCAATTCTGGTCAATATAGCACAATACCGAGACAGCAGTGACTATAGACTATCTCGTCACAGAACGGACACCTATTGCAACGGTTGTACGTCAATTATTATCGACAGTTCGTTCTGCCGTTGACTGGAAGAAACCGATAACTGTGTAACTGGTGTGAAATATGTTCAGAAGATCCAGCAACCGAACTGCTACAACGAGTGGTGGAAGATCTGTGATAGCTGCGACCACCGCCCACGGGTCACCGACCTCAGTGTATTGGTCAGATTCTGCAGTAAGACCTGTGAGATATGAGGTATATCGTTGTTTCAAACACGTATACAAAACGTTTCGATCAGAAATTAATTAAAACTCACCAAGTGCGCCGATGAGACTATAGGGTTTTCTAAAAGCGTACGGCGCAATGCAGACTGTCGTGATCGGCAAAAGCACGCGAATATATACGCGTGCATACGATACTATTACAAGATCCCGGTTCCAATTGCAATTCAGATTCAAATTTGAACCAAACTATTCAATGCTACAATGCCACATCCCATAATGATATATCGAGTCACCTATGATATTAATGAAATCCACATTTAATTGCAACATACTTACGTATATTCATAAGTAGCAAATTACAGTATCAGTCTGTATGCTATATGCCCTCTGTGATGTGAAATGTTGAGGAATGTAGACAGAAAGGAAGATGGTTCCAGTTTGCTGAGTAAACAATGCC